>JAWNOS010000105.1:3755000-3940000 GCA_035045845.1 Drosophila buzzatii | reverse complement strand
TTTTGAAAATTTGTCTATGCACGTAAGGAAGTATCTTTTATCAGTTGAATATACGTCAATATGTAGCATTTCACCCACGTAGGAAGGTATAGGAGTTTCTCCAAGTATTTGTTTTAGTGGGTGACGGTTGTACTTAGCTGTTTTACAGATTTTGCAGTTTGAAACAATTTCGTTTGCTAGTTTTGTCATTTTGGGGAAGAAATAGTCTTGTAAAATCTGTTTTACGTTTTCTTGAGCTGCTCTGTGAGCTCGATTGTGTTCTGTTACAATTATTTCTCTCTGTTCGTTTTCGTCAATAATGTCATTTACCATATGTTTTGTATATCGAAATGTTGTTGTCGGAAAAGTTTTTATTAGTTCATGTTGTATTAATGCCAGTATTGGTAACTCGCAATGAATTGCATTTACGACGTCTTTTTTGACTACACCGCAAGCTCTTTCGATTAACGAGTCTCTGTCTGAGAAGTAAATTGTATGTCGGATTTTTTTTCCAAATAGGGTGACTGTACGCTTTGAAGGTGTTCTATTTTCTTCTATTATGATATGGTTCTGGAAACAGTTAATTGGTTTGTCCGTCGTTTCTATTGTGTATGTGAATGACATTTCGCTGTGTATTGTAGCTCTATCTGACTGTGGATCGTCCTCTAAGGCATGAATATTATGCCGTGATAGCACATCAGCGACGTAGTTTTCTTTCCCTGGTTTGTAATAAATGTTTGCATTATATTCGTCTATAAAAGCTTTCCATCGCCTGATTTTTGCGTTTGGATTACGATCAGACACTGCAAACGTCAGGGGTTGATGGTCTGTGAATATATTTAAGTTTTTTACTCCGTACAGGTAGTTTCGGAGGCTTTTCAAGGCCCAGACTATGGCAAGTAATTCTCTTTCGTTTGTTGCAAAGTTAAGTTCCCTATCTTTCAATGTCCTTGATATCATGGTGATTGGCTTTCTACCTTGTGATAGAACTGCCCCTAGACCCAAGGACGAAGCATCAGTTGTTAAATCAAATGCTTTCTTGTAGTCAGGATAGAGCAACATAACGTTTTCGGATGTAAGAACCTCTTTTAGTTTCTCGAAAGCCGTGATTTGACTGTCGTCGAATTTTACTGGTATTTTCTTGGATTGTGCACTTTTCCATTCTCGCCTTTTAAGATGTCACTTATAGGTTTTGCTAAAGAAGCGAAGTCTTTTATAAAACACCTATAGTAACTTGCTAGTCCGAGGAATGATCTGACGTTAAAGAGGGTTGTTGGCAGTTTCTCTCCCCTCCCCCCCCCTTTCTCTCTCCTTCCCCCCCCTCTCCCTCCTTCCCCTCTTCTCTCTCTCCTTCCTCTTCTTCCTTCTCTCCTTCTCTTCTCTCCCTTCTCTCCTCTTCCCTTCTCCCTTCTTTCTCTTTCTTTCTCCTTTCTTTTTTTTTCTTCTTCTCCTCCTTTTTTCTTCCTCTCTCTTTCTTCCTCCCCTCCCTCTCTCCCTCCTCTCCTTCCTCTTCTCTTCTTCTTTCTTTTTTTTTTTTTTCTTTCCCTCTTCTTTCTTTTCTCTTCCTTCTCCTCTTTTCCCCTCTTCTCTCCCCCTCCTCTTCCTCCCTTTTCTTTTCTTCTCTTCCCCTTCTCTTCCCTCCTCCTCCTTCTCTTCTTTTTTCCTCTCTCTCTTCTCCTCCTCCTTCCCTTCTCCTCTCTCCTCCCCTCTCTTCCTCCCCCTCCTCCCCCCTCTCTCTTCTCCTCCCTCTTCTTTTTCCCCTTCTCCCTCCCTTTCTCCCCTTCATTCGTAGTTACGAATCGCTTCGACTTTACTTAGACATGTCTTTATACCACTACTTGAGACCACGAAACCCAGATATTCGACACTTTCTTTGAAGAAGTGCGACTTTTCTGGTGAAACTCTCATATTTGCCTCGAATAGTTTGTCTAGGACCCAGGCGATATGTGTCACATGGTCTTCCATGTTTTCAGAAAAGATTATTACGTCGTCAATGTAAACGTAACAAAATTTTCCGATTTTCTCTCTGAGCACATCATCAATAGCCCTTTGAAAAATACTGGGTGCATTCTTCAAGCCGAAGGGAAGCCTGCAAAACTCATATTTTCCACTCCCTACGGAAAAGGCTGTTTTTTCTCTGTCCTTTTCAGCAAGTAAAATTTGGTGGAATCCAGATTTCAAATCTAGAGTTGTGAAATACTTTGCTGTACCTAAATTTGATAAGATGGAGGCTATGTTGGGGATCGGATATTTGTCGTCTATTGTTTTTTGGTTTAGTTTTCGGAAATCTATGACTAAACGCTTCTTTTTCCTTCCCTGTTCATCAGTACCTTTTTTATCCACAACCCAAATGGGGTTATTGTATGGGGAACGAGACGGACATATTATATTATTTTTTAACATGTCTTGGGTTTCTGCATTTACAAATTCTGATACACCCATTGGGTATGGGTATAATTTGGAATATATGGGATCGTCATTTTCAGTTTTAATTGTAGCAATGATATTGGTATTATACGGGAGCGATTCGTTTGGTTCCGCGAAGGCTCTTGTTCGTTCCTTGAGCATTGCTTGAAATTTTGCTGTTATAGCTTGAGGGGTTTCTATTTCCTTGACATTTGTAAAGTTTATGGCTGGGCATTTCAGGAACTTAATTGCTTCAGAAGTGCAGCCTGCTATTAATTTTTTTTTCCCCCATATATTCATAAAATTTGTTCCTCCCACCTACTTCCCTGTGGTGTTTTTTTTTTTTCTATCTCTCCCCTTTCCAAATCCCCATAAAAAATCAAAATCGTTTCAATTTTTTTTTTTTTTTGGTTATCTTCACCCTTTCCCAACCCCAATTTTAAATATTATTATCCATTATATTTTTTTTTTTGTCCCTCCCCCCACTAAAACCTCAAAAATAAAAATTTTTGGCCAATCTTTATATTTTTTATTCTCTAAAAATTCTTTAACCCTCAAAAGTTACAAAGCCCCCCCCCCAGCGGCCCGAAAGAAAGATCTTTTTTTGGTTCGGGGATCTCGTAGTCGAGCCGTCTCGACTAGAGCCTTCTTACTTGTTTATTTTTAAAGTCTAATAAGACACTGTTCTGGTACAGTAAATCGAGTCCGTCAAATGTCGTGAGGTTTGGTAGTAAAACAAATGTTGTATTTGTGTTAAAAAGATGTATTGTACATTTCTTGTCTATGTCAGTATAGCCATGGATGGACTTTATTCGAAATGGTTTTCCTACTGGTTTAATGTGTTTTAATTCTTTTAATGGCTTAATATAATTTTTTGAGGCTCCTGTGTCTATAAGTAGTCTTATCGTTCTTCCTGCCACTGTTCTTTCTATGAACGGTAGCAGGGAGCTATGCCTAAAAAATTGACCTGGTTATATTCGTCGCATTCGTCCTCAATGTCATCTGTCTCAGTTTCCGCAATAGTCTGATATTCGTTACTGTCTTGTTCATATTCTGAGTCTCCAGTTTCTAAATGATTAACTCTTTGCTGTTTCGGTCCAGTGAGTCGAGCACTACTACTGTTTGGTCTCTTGTTCGCCTGATTATTATATTGTTGTTGAGTCGGCCACTGGGTTTGTCTTGGTGGAGCCCTATTTTGTTGGTATTGGATAGTCTGTCTAGAGCGAGCGGATGTATCAACATCCATTGGTTCGTCCTGTCCTTGTCGTGGTGAGAATTCTGGTTTCTTATAATGTGGGCTCCTCCCTGGCTGATTGTATTTTGGATCTTGAGTTAGATTCATATCCCTGACTTGTTCTTTTTTCTCGATTCTCCGAGCCTTTTCTTCCAAACTACGAGCAAAATTCGTGGCAAACATGTAGCGGTCGTGATTAGATTCGACTTCTTGAGCTAATGCCAGTGCAGAGGGAAGATCTGTTGGTCTAACTGAGAAGAGGACATCGCTTAAGGCTTTCTTGGTGCCTGAGATGAACACTCGTAGAGCGTCTGCTCTGTACTTCGCATTTAATGAAGAGGCGACATTAGCGTCATAGGTCATGATTGTCTTATTTATGAGTAAAGTCAGTTTCTTTTCCACCTCGTCATAGTACTGCAGTAGTGTCATATTTCCTTGGCGGAGTGTTGACAGCTCTTGCTCGATTAGGTATATCGGTCTTTTGTCTGCAAACGTGGAATCTAGTCGGTATATAATGGCCTTAAAATTTAGAGGAGTGTCGAAGGAAGAGAGTACCATATCGGCAGTGTTCTTAATTTTGTTTCTCAATATTCCTAAAGCTTGATAATGCTTTGAGCTACCGTCATATTTTTCGTATACCTTATATGCGGTATGCGCAGCTTTCCTCCACGATACATATGTTTCATTTTTTCCCTCGAACTCTGGGAGGGATTTCATGATATCAAGAGTTTCGTTGCAAATCACATTTGTTCTGATCTCTGCCTCTCTAAACGTTTCTACTTCAGGAGTGTTCATTTTTACCGAACCAATACGTTGTTCGATGTCACGTAATTTTTGGTCAAAGTTTTCTTTCTGAGTTCTTAAAGCGCTTGCAACTGCGCCTTCTACAATTGCTTTTAGCTGTTCGTTAGATAAAGCCATTTTTAAAGTTTCACCTTTACTTATATCCTCCTGAACTTTAGTATTTACTATTCTTTGAAATTTTATTGCTAAATCTTGTATCTCGCTATCACTCATAACATGCGAATATAGACAGGGATTTTGTGTGTTGTGTATTTATTATCAATTAATATTGGAAAGATGCTTGCAAGGTTGGAATTGTTTTTTATTTTATTTTTTTTTTTTTATTTTAATAATTTTTTTATTGAACACCCTACTCACATATTCTTTTATTAAGTTAATATAGTTGTTGGTGGACTTCTTTGTCTTGATCGTTTGGTTAACTGCTTCGCTGTACTGCTGTGCTTATAACTGCTTCGCTGATGAACTTCTTTGGTTTGAACTGCTTTGTTGAACTGCTTCGTTGTATTGCTGTGCTTATAACTGCTTCGCTGGTGAACTTCTTTGGTTTTGGGCTGCTTTGTTGTAATGCCTCGTTGAACTGCTTCGCTGAACTTCTTTGTGTTGTGAGCTGCGTCGTTGCACCGTTGTGGTAACTCTTTTTTTTTTTTTTTTTTTTTGTGGTAACTCTTTTTTTTTTTTTTTTTTTTATTTTGCTGTTTTGTGAGCACTTCTTTCGTAGTTGAATGTGGTCCTTATTTCGTCAATTATTTTGACTTTTTTCGTTTTAGTTTTTTCGCTTTTGATGAACACTTTTAATGGAACTTTTAGCGTTTTTGTTATTTCAATTTTGATGAACACGTTTTGTCGAAGCTTAGTGTGGGTTTTTTTTATTTTTTCGAGCTTGACTACGTTGGGCGCCAGTTAATTTAATTCGTTGTTATATTTTGTGATACTTGTGTGAGCAATATTATAACCTCGATATTAGGTTAGGGCAACACGTGGTGTTGCACTAAAATGAGTAGACGTGAAAGTAGCGTGGCGACGACCGACGTTCTTTATTCTCCGAATTCCACTAACTCTAATTGACATTCATTCTTAAATTCAACTCTAGCCCTAAGTGTGGTAGGTTATATTTCCCAGGGCAGCAACTCTGTCGCATGTTATCTGTTATAGTAAACATTTATATCGAAACTGAAGGCTCAGCTGATATGTTTACAGTCTGCCGGTCGATTGTGTTAACTTATATACTTCATGGGGTCTGCCACGCCTCCTTCTGCCTGTTACATACTTTTCACAAAACCATTATACCCTGATTTCCCATTTTCAATGGGCTCAGAGTATAACAAGTAAGAAAACTGTAGTCGAGACTGCTCGACTACGAAATCCCCTGAGCCCTTCTTCGAACGAATAATATTCCAAGAATTATTCGATTCGTTTCTGCACGCATGCAAAACCACGCGCACACATAGACACTGATCTACGCTTGTAGTCATGTATGTGTGTATGCATGTGTGTAAGCATTGCAAGCGTCTTGCTGTCTCTCTCTGCCTTTGTTGCTGCGCCGCATGGATTTTGATGAGAAAACTTTGATGATTAATAATTCTGTTTCTAGATGGACAATCGTATTGATATCTTCAGATTATGATTATGATATTAATATATATATGCTAAACCAAACTGCATGTCTCTAGTATAAGAAATGCATTTTTTCACATTTGGGGGTGGTGGGGCGAAGTGGGGACCGGAATCCAAAATCTGACAAAAACCGAAATTGTATTAAATTAGTATCTATACATATGCAGAAGACTTGGAGACTCTAACTCTAAAGATGAATTAGCTAGAATTTTATAACTGGTTCCCGATAAATTCGTTTATCGATAACTTTGCAAATATACAAGTTATCTAATTTCTGAAACAAACTCGTACTGTGCGTGCAATATACGGACCTAACACAAAAAGAATGAACTCTCTAGCTTTTGTATCTTCGGAAATCGACGCGTTCATACATACGGACGGACGGACGGACAGACGGACATGGCTATATCAACTTTTCTCGTCACCCTGATCAAGAATATATATACTTTGTGGGGTCTGCCACGCCTCCTTCTGCCTGTTACATACTTTTAACACAACCCTGATTTCCCATTTTCAATGGGCTCAGGGTATAAAAATGGTAAGCAGAATATAAGTCTCCTTACAGCACATAACGGAACTTGTCGAATTTCACCATCAAACACCAAGTGTCGAAAGTTGCGAATATGGAAAAAGTACAAAGGAATATAAAACCGTTCGACGGTGAAAAATACTCAATTTGGAAGTTTCGGATTAGAGCGCTTCTTGAAGAAAAAGATCTTTTGAGTGTTTTGAATGTGGAAAAGGAAAAAATGACAAAAGAGTTAAAGAAGGCTGATAGGCGTGCAAAAAATATAATTATTGAATTTCTAGGTGACTCGTTTTTGGTTTTTGCTAACGCTGACAAGAGTGCAAAAGAAATTTTTGAAAGCTTAGATTCAATATATGAGAAAAAAAGTATGGCATCACAACTTTCATTGAGGAAACAGTTGTAAGCATTAAAATTAAAAGCAGATTCGTCACTCGTTAATCATTTCTATATATTTGATTATTTAATTACTGAGCTTATTGCATCAGGAGCTAAGATTAATGAAATGGATAAAATTTCTCATCTACTTTTGACTCTTCCATCTAGCTTTGATGGAGTCATCACAGCCATTGTGACCTTGTCAGAGAGTAATCTAACTTTAGGTTTTGTTAAAACACCTCTCCTTGATCAGGAAATTAAATTGAAATCCATATGCAAAGATACAAGTATCAAAGGTTTTCAAGCTGTGAATTATAAAGAAAATAAAAATTATTTTTTCCAAACATTAAGTTAGTTTAAACAAGTAAGAAGGCTCTAGTCGAGACGGCTCGACTACGAGATACCCTGAACCCAAAAAAGGACTCTTTTTCTTTACGCATGTAACGGCGTCCGCTCTGCTAACCGCGCAGTTGCTGACGTGGCTTGGGGGTGGGTTGGGCTATACTTTGAACGCTCATAACTCCATTTCTAGATGGATGATCTTCATGAAATTTTCAGAGTAGATTAGGATCTACCAAATGTATCTATGTGCCAAATTTGCCTAGTATTTGAAATGCGTTTTTTGCAAATTGGGGGCGAAGGGGTCGTGGCATCCAAAATCTAAAATTTACTTAATCTGCGTATTCATAATATCTATCTAAATATACGAAGTCTTTCACTAAAACGGTGTAGTAGTTATGCCAAAAAATCGTAAAAAATGGAAACGAATTTTCGATTTTTAATCGATAATTTGGAAATGGAATGAGTTATCGAAAAAAACAAAATAAACTCGTACTGCGTAGCTAACATACGAGTGTTCATGTGAAATTTCAGCTCTCTAGCTTTTGTAGTTTCCGAAATCTCGACGTTCATACAGACGGACGGACAGACGGATAGGGCTCAATCTGTTAAAAATCTATCGATATTATGTTGTGGCAACACTAAAACTTTTATGCCGATTATTGAGATGTCTGGCAACAAGTTGTACTTAAGAGAAGATTTGAGTTTAAGCACGCGCAACGGAATGACGCGCATACATATTATTCATTTTCAATAAACGTTAAGATAATTATAAACTTATTCAGAGTAAACCTTTTAGCATGGGCAGTGAAATTTACAACAGGTTATGGGCCCATGTCGCTGAAACAGATTGTTAAAAGGTATACAGTGCTAATGTGGTGTGTCCAGCTAATTTTATTGTGTGCCAATAAATTAGAACAAAATGGCAAATAATAATATGTACTCAATCGACAAGTTAGACGAAAAAAACTATGACGTTTGGTGTGTCCAAATGCGTAGTGTTCTGGTTCATTCTGAAGTATGGAAAATTACAAGTGGTGTTGAATTAAAACCAGAAGAGAACAACGGTAATTGGATAAAGAAAGACGAAAAAGCGTTAGCATCAATTACATTGTCAGTGAAACCAACTCAATTAATTACATAAAAAATTGCCAAACATTGGCAGAAGCATGGCAAAGACTAAAAGAAATTCATGAGCCAAGTGGACCGGCGCGTAAAGTGTTTTTATATAAAACATTGTTAGGTCTCCGTTTGTCGGAAGGCGCAAACGCAGTTCAATATGTGAACGAGTTTGAAAGTGGAATTGACAAATTAAAAGAAGTCGGGGTTTCATTAAATGATGAAATTATTGTCATTATCTTGTTGTCTAGTTTGCCAAAATCATACGAGAATTTTGTAATTGCAATGGAAATTCGCGATGAGCTACCGAATTTCACCATAATGCGCAATAAGCTATTAGAAGAGGCATATCGCAAAAATCAAACAAAAAGAGAATGCAGTGAACAGCAAGCATGATAAATAACAAGACAAACCGCGATAAAGAAGGAAAACGAAACAACGACGGAAAATGCTTTGTGTGTGGCAAACGTGGACATTATGCAGCGAATTGTCGAAAAAATAAACTTAACGACAAACAACTAAAAGAAGAGGAGACAATAAAGCAAGAAAAACGAAATAAAAACGAACGAATATTGCTCTTTATTCATCGAATCAAAGTGTGAGTCGCGACGTATGGTGCGCAACCTCGCATATGTGTAACAATCGCGCGTTATTTCAGCAATACACAGAAATACATGAAAAAGTGTTAGTAGCAGGAGATCAATCGTTAAACGCAATAGGCATCGGTACAGTGCATATTAAAACCAAACATACAAATTTCACTCTAACAAGTAAGAAGGCTCTATCGAGACGGCTCGACTACGAGATACCCTGAACCCAAAAAAGGTGATACTTTTCGTCTTTACGCACGTATAGGCGCGCGCTCTGCTAACCGCTCCGTGGCTTGGGGGTGGGTTGGGCTGAACTTTGAGCGCTTCTAACTCCATTTCTAGACGGACGATCTTTATGAAATTTTCAGAGAATATATATATATATATTCAGCGCGCGAAACAGCGAAGGACGGCCACGCCGAGAGAAGAATTGCACAGAGACAGGCCCACGAGATAAGGATGGATACGGGTGAGTGTCAGAATCCGGGGTTGGGCGTCCGTTGGGTGTATCAGCGTACTAAAAGGAAAAGGTTGTCAGCCTTCATCCAAGGTGGCAGCCACACGGCTGAAGTTAAAACGTGGTTAGCGGAATTGGAGGCGCGATTCGCCAAAGTATCCGAAACTAACTTGGGCGGTACGATGCCTAGTATGGGCAGCCGCGCATACCAGAAATCGGAACCAGACCTACGAGGAATACAGGACAGAGAAGCAATTCCCGCGTCTTCGCTCAGAATAGACGTACCGGTCATAGACGCCAAGCCCACGACTCGGACGCGTGACAAAAGGGGGAACGAGGAAGAGATTAGAATGCCGCTGGGGGGACCGAAGGCCACCCAACGAATTCCCATGCCCTCAGTACCGCCCGAGTCATTTCCGCCCTGGGGCGTGGCCAAACAGGTGAGGAAGTGGGGCATGAGGTACGACGGGCAGTCGGACCCTCTCGGCTTTATACAGATATTAGAGGAAAGGGCCATAACATATGGCATATGTCTCGACCGAATGACTAGAGCGTTGAGCGAAGTGCTGACTGACAGAAAATCCTGAGTTTTATTTAACGTGGCGTGTACTTCCGAAAGGATGTTTACTACCACGGTACTCTCATGTGTCACATAGGTGACACATAGTACAGTGGGTGAAAGAAAAGCGTTCACCAACGCCCAAAAAAGATAGTTCTATTTTGTACCAAATTGAAATAGTGTTGTCGGACACTAATTTCCCTCTTGGTTTGAGGCGAGGCCTATCATAACCTCTACTGACTACGGGTACAGTATCCGGTTGGGATCCAATAAATGACATGTTTGGATCGCAACATGTTGTGACTCAATTCCACATTGAATCATAACGTTTACACCACAGCCACCACGATACTCCCACTAGGGGGCCAACCTCATGGTTAGCCTTGGCGCTAACCAATCCCGTGGTTCAAATTAACAGTTTTGATCGACTGTTCGTAGTCAAACTACCCAAATTCGATACCGACAATCAGGAGCTGGGTGGGCACCTGGCGGCAAATCTTATAAAAGGTTTGCCTTCCAGATTAAGGCTCTGGTAGGCCCTTCGTAGTTAAGCTAGTTTGATTATAGTCCGGCATTGGTCAGCCAAGTTTAAGTTTGAGCTTATACTTGTTGTAAACGTCTCCTATTGAAAACTATAGAAGCATAATTCTCAAGTAGTTGCATACTTACAGAAGTCCACAGTGTCTCTTTAACATTCCATTCACCTGATGGTGTCTGTTGGATTTTAAGTCCTTCAAGATCACGCACATCTGAGAAGAGGGGGCATGTACATAAAACATGTTGCCAGTCTTCTATGGGATGGCCACATAGACATTCAGTAGTTTCGCTAAGACTACGTGTATGTAAGAAAGCATTTAAAGATCCATGACCAGTTATTAAGAAACTGGTCAACATAGTGAATTTGAAATCCGGGCGGTGGAAGACGAGATTTACATCAGGGATGAAGCGGTATGTAACACGGCCGTGTTCACTGTTATTCCATCGGAGTTGCCATTCATGTAGTAAGTGTTCTTCCAATAAAGTTTTTCTTGTTTTACGATCAAAAGTTGAGGTATCTTGACCGTAAAACCAATCGCCTTCTTCCATAGTGTAACCACGTTTAATTTTGAATTGCATTGCATTGTGTATTGCCACAAGGTCTAGTGGTGGAGCTCCAGCAAGTACTTCAAGGGCATCTGTAGATACTGTTCGGCATATAGGGACACATCCTAAGAGGATGAGCCGGTGGCAGGATTTAAGGGATTTTCTAGCACCGATAAGTCTCATCACTGTTTTGTACCATACCAAGGCACCAAATAATGCACAAGGTAACATGAGTCCGGCATATATCCTTCGCCGTGTGTGTGGACTGAATCCCCAGTCAACACGTAGCACACGGGTTAGGGCTCCGACGACTCCAGCCAGCCGATCACGCAGAGATGCAATATGTGGGAGAAAATTCAACCGTTCGCCGACTGTGATACCAAGGTAACGGTATTGTGTCACATACCGCAGATTTCCTCCTGCAAACCTTACAGCAGGATGTCTTCCAGCAGACAAATTTCCCTTAAGGAGCATTGTTACTGTTCTTGTGATTGAGACAGATACGCCTACTTCTATACCCCATCCTCCAACTATTTCCATTAGTTGGGTGCCTTTGAGTTCTAATTGAGATCTGGAGTTTCCTTCGATGAGTAGCAGTAGATCATCAGCATATGCACTAAATGTGCAGTGTGTTTCAAGTCTTCGCAGAAGGATGTCCATTAAGATGTTCCAAATAAATGGACCACTAATGGACCCCTGTGGACAGCCTCGTGTAACGTCAATATTTACTTCACCAAAATTGTTGATAATGCTAGCTTTTCGGTCTGAAAAGAAACTGCGCCAGATCTTAATTTCCCTGCATCCTAGGTCTGATAGTCGGTGTAATGCTGCATCCCATTCGACATGGTCGAATGCACCTTTGAAGTCAATGAAGACTCCAAGCACATATCGACTTAGGCTGGCTTCGACACTGTTGACAACATGCCTCCAGGCATCTTCTACACAACGTCCAGGGCGAAAACCGAATTGCCATCGATTTTCGTCTGTGAGTATCTCTTTTATTCGGTTCACCATGATCCCTTCTAGTACTTTACCAAAAACTGGCAACAGACAGATACCTCGATAGGATGTAGGATCACTCCTGTCTTTGTCAACGCCTTTGAGGAGTGCAACCACACGTGGGCGCTTCCATTCAAGTGGAAAATATCCATCTGTTGAACAGCGGGAAAATAGTGTTGATAAATATTCAGGTATTGCTCGCCAAGTTGCCTTAACCATACTCCCAGTAATGCCATCTAAGCCAGGTGAGCGTCTACTTCTAATTTTGGTAATGCATTCTTCAATTTCAAATGATTCAAGGTTTGGTGGTGTTTCATGAGGAATGATAATGTTTACTGGTCTTTCTGCAGCTGGGAAAAAACTATGGAGTAGGATGTTTGCACAGTCGTGCCAAGTTATAACCGGTACATTATTCCAGCGAAGGCAACCAAAATCGTTGCACTTCTTACGGCCACGGCATATTTTGTAAACAGATCCCCATGGATCGTCGATGTGTTCACCGACATATCTTCTCCAGTCTTCTTCTTTCGCCTTAAGCATCATCTTTTCATATTCCTTTCGGGTGAATTTGAAATATGAAGTAAGTGTATTGATATTGTTACTGTGATGGCGACGTGCATGTTGGAGTCTTCGCCGGGCTCTCCTGAGTGTGCGGCGTGCATTAGTGAGGGTGGTATTCCACCAGCAAACACGATGTCTATCCTGTGGTTGTCGACGCCCAAGCACAGTATCACTTACTTGATGGACAAGGGAGCGAAGTGTGTTCACTTGTATATCTGATGTCATGTGACGAAATTCTTCTAGAGGGACCTCCTTCGATGCAGTTCTTAACTCATTACTAAATCGTCGCCAGTCAGCATTTTTAAGTTTCCACGAGGGCACAGGAGCATAGCTCTCAACTGTGCTGTCCGGATTAAGTGAAACTATAACAGTAATGATGTTGTGATCACTTAGATCCCACTCGCTTACACTCCAGTCATACGCAGCCCATGTAGATGCTGAATCGTTGGTGATAGTAACATCAATATCGCTCCGTGCGCGACGATTATCAAATGTGTATACTCTACTGTGGACATTTAGTACACTGGCTCGACTGATCTGAATCCAATCTGCTAACAGTTCACCTCGTTGTCTATTAAGATATCCCCGAGAGCGTTCAGGAAGTTTACTGAACCATAGGAGTGAAACTGCATTAGCATCAAGGCCATAGATGACAGGTGTGTTGCTAGCTAGCAGCAGCACTGCATCCATGTATAGTAGGTATGGTTCTAAATCTGTGTTGAATTGGCAATATACGGAGGTGAGGAAAATCGAGCCGAATTTTCCAGAGACACTCACGCATACGCGAAATTCGGTGATGAGTTGGGAAACAGGTCCTGGTCGTCTACGACAATAGCAGCTTTGTTGTGGCGGTCGGAGAAAACTCGCATGCCTGATGGTAATCCGGTGATTCTACCTCCACGATCAACGTATGGTTCTTGTAATAGTGCAAACTGTGTTCTTGTGTTTCTCATTCGTACTCCCAGTTCAATGACAGCAGCGCGACTACGACCACAATTTGCTTGGATGAAGCTAAACATTGTTAATGTCTAGCTGCCACCCTCGCAAGTATTGTAGAGTATATTGGACAAACTGTTGAGAGCATACGGTGATTACAGGGCAGTCCTTTAAAATTGCAGTTCCTGCAACGTACAGGATTGCTGCAGCTTGATGCGCGGTGTCTTTCTTGTCCACATTGACGGCATACTATCTCCTTCATTCTGCATTCTGCAGGAGCAGCGGTGGTAGCAGGAGCAGCGGTGGTAGTAGTAACAGCGGTGATAGCAGGAGCAGCGGAGGTAGGAACAGCGGGGATACTAGAAACAAGAACAATAGAGTCATCATCCGGGATAGTGGTGTCTTCATCAGATATAATATTAATATCATTGTAAATGGGTGAGGCAGCATTTGAGTTATTCTCCTTATTTCCAATGCGTATTTTTGTAGGTGGAGATTCTTTTTTCACTGTTTTGCCATCTTTTGTTGTTATTGTTTTCCTAGTGCCTTTTCTTCGTATTGCAGATCTTGTACGTGGAACATATATATCACTTCCACTGCTCATCTCACTGATATTGTCGAGATCAATATCAGTCATAGTGATGACTATGACTATAATACTATTGCAACTTTATTGAATTATGAATTGTTCTAAACTCGTAAAACGTTAAAAGAATTTCCCAGATAGTGGTAAAAACGCGTTTTTAAAATAGTAGAAATTTCAGAAAAAATTTTATAATTTTTGAACAAATGTGTTCCGATAAGCTATCAAAAGCCTACTGAGTGCTGACTGACAGGGCGGCCAAGTGGTTCTTGACCAGCGGGCTCAGAAACGTGCCATTGTTAGAATTTACGAGTGAGTTTTTAGATTTTTTCTTTCCGCCCCAGTATTTTTAACTTCTGGAGGACCAGATTCGCGCGCGCCGTCAGCGAGAAGGGGAGTGTTTCAAAGACTATCTGATTGAGCTTAGATTGTTGATGCGCCAGGGTAGGTATACCGAAACACAAGAGTTGAATAGAGCATACGAAAACGCTGCACCTGAGTGTAGGTTGTACGTGAGGCGCCACGACTTCTCGTCGCTCACTCAACAAACTCACATGGCAGCGGAGTACGAGAATGTGCGGGGGAACGGTTAGAACAGGAGAGGAGGGCCGCAGCGAACTGGTCGAAATCCGCCTGGACAAAACCGGCAGAAGGTAGATCCGGTAACACGTTACGCGCGCAAGCGCCGGACCCCCGGTCTCCCTGTAAATAAGATGATGGAGTGGGTGGGCCTTGGAGGGTGGTGATGATCGGTCTCTCATGCCGCCTGTTACCACGTGATTTGAATGGATTTCTTTGTCAATGGTACGTCATGCATCGGGATGCGACGTTGGAGATGCGGATGGAGGAGACGCCGTCGAATTCTTGCGTACGGCCACGTCGAAAGGGCGCCGGCCTGACGGACAGGTTGCTCGCTCGACGAGTGCCACAAGCGAAAAGGGTCACAGCGAAGTGCCGCTTAACGTCCAGATTTGCTCGTTCGCCAGCACTCAAGCAAGGAGCGAAGATGTTGCGCAACCAACATACAAGCGGGAACGCGCCGGTGGGTCGCAGAGTCAAGCTGATTAGGAAGCGGGCCCAAAGGCGTAAAAGTCGAGGTGACAAACAAAGGCGGGGCCCAGAGGGCCTTCCTATAAAAGATAACGGTCGACCGGAGAAAAGGAGCGGCGATCCCCAAGGGCAAAGTGAAGATAAAAGCGTGGGTGAACCCAGAGAACGCAAGCGTTGAAACACTGAAATAACATCAAACGAGCTAAAGATGCCCAACAGAACGAACGTCTAAGCAAGGAATGAGATAGAGTCGTCAAGCGATGGCAAAATGGCTCACGAATTGGAGCTTGAGCTAAAAGTCTTAAACGGAGTTAACTCTGTCAAGCCTCGGAGTCTCTCATATCGCATACATCAGGATGCAATAACAAACCCCTCAAACAATATTATCCGAAAATCCCTATGCGCAAAATCATTATGAGCAGGTATGAGTTACTTCCCGCATTACCGTCAAACCAATCTTCGTATTACCGCACTAACGCGTACTCATCCCATGCGTACCCCGTCCTCACAATTCCTATTTCGTCTCCGTTCATATCCACCTTCTCCGCTACTCCCTCCCATCTATGCCTGCACCGCTTTCCTCAATTTCCAATTGATGCCCTCACTACACTCGCAGCGCGACGTTCCAAACTCATCACCAATATAGCCGTACTCATCGCCCACCTTACGATATTTTATCGCAACAAAAACACATGTTGTAACCTCAGGAAGTGTTCCGTCGGCTCCGCGCCAACCTCGTCAACAATGCTTCTTCAAAATTACTATCTACATTCGTACTATATATCACGACCCTCAAGTCGGGCTATTCCATTCTATTATACATTATTTGTCCAGTTTCACTATCCAAGTTTTAAATAATATACAATTTCTCAAAAATATCATTTACATGTTTTATTAATATTTTTATATCCATCCATTATTTTTATGTAATGCTGCTATCACATCTCTAACTAAAATTTTTGTCTTGTAATATTTTTTAATTTTTCCGATTTCTTAATTTTTTAATACGTCGCTCACTTTTATGTTCATAATCGCACCACCACGTTTAATTCACGTACCTGTTACACGACGCCAAGGCAGCAACTTCTTTACGAACACGTTCTGCAACTTGACGAGTGTTCTTCTGGATTGTTACTTGTTACTATTCTGACCATGTTTCAGCAACTTTGCGGATTTGGAGCAGCAATCGGAGGTGTAGAACAGCTGTGGTTGCAGCAATGAAGCATATGTTGTAATTGTCACAGTAGTATTTTAGTGTTAGTTTGAGGAATACGTTGTATGTTTCCAATTCTTTTGTTCTTCCGTATAATTCAATCATGAGTTCTTGTATTTACAATATGTTTAAACTTCAATGCAATTTCGCATGGTATATCATTGCAAATTACATCTCTTAGTTTTTTGTCAATTGCTTGTATACGTTGTATACAGTTGTGTACGCAGCGTGTAGAGACAGCGGTGGTAGTAGTAACAGCGGTGATAGCAGGCACTAAACGCGGATACCAAACAAACAATATCATCATCCGGATAGTGGTGTCTTCATCAGATATAATATTAATATCATTGTAAATGGTGAGGCAGCATTTGAGTTATTCTCCTTATTTCCAATGCGTATTTTTGTATATTCTTTTTTCCTGTTTTGCCATCTTTTGTTGGTATTGTTTTCCTTGCCTTTTCTTCGTATTCGATCTTGTACGTAACATATATATCACTTCCACTGCTCATCTCACTATATTGTCAGATCAATATCATCATAGTATAATATGACTATAATACTATTGCAACTTTATTAATTATAATTGTTCTAAACTCGAAAACGTTAAAAGAATTTCCCAATATTAAAACGCGTTTTTAAAATATAGAAATTTCAGAAAAAATTTTATAATTTTTAAAATTGTTCCGATAAGCTATCAAAACCTACTGAGTGCTGACTACAGGCGGCCAATGGTTCTTGACCAGCGGGCTCAAGACGTGCCATTGTTAAATTTAAATGTTTTTAATTTTTTCTTCCCCCCAGTATTTTTAACTTCCGGAGACCAGATTCGCGCGCGCCGTCGCGGAAGGGAGTGTTTCAAAACTATCTATTGAGCTTAATTGTTGATGCGCCAGGTAGGTATACCGAAACACAAATTAATAACATACGAAAACGCTGCACCTAGTGTAGTTGTACGTGGGCGCCACGACTTCTCGTCGCTCACTCAACAAACTCACATGGCAGCGGAGTACGAGAATGTGCGGGGGAACGGTTAAACAGAAGAGGGCCGCAGCGAACTGTCGAAATCCGCCTACAAACCGCAAAGGTATCCGGTAACACGTTACGCGCCAAGCGCCGGACCCCCGGTCATCCCTGAATAAATAATATTGGCGGGCCTTCGGGAAGTATGATACGGTACTCATCTGCCGACCATTTGACCACGTGATATTAATATTTCTTGTGTATGGTCTCGATGCAGTGCGGGATGCGACGTTGAATGCGGATGGAGAGACGCCGTCAGGAAGTGTCGTTGCCGGTAGACGGGCCACGTCAAAAGCGCCGGCCTGACGGACAGGTTTGCTCGCTCGACGAGTGCCACAGCAAGTCCGCAAGAGGTACCGGCTACGTCCAGGATTTGCTCGTTCGCCAGGCGACTCACAAGGGACAAATGTTGCGCAGACCAACATACAGCGGAACGCGCCGGTGGGTCGCGAGAAGTCAAAGCGGTGGATTAAGGAAGCGGGGCCCAAAAAGCGTAAAAGTCGGGAGTGACAAACAAAGGCGGGGCCCAAAGGGCCTTCCTATAAAAGATAACGGGTCGGACCGGAAAAAGAGCGGCGATCCCCAAGGCAAAGTGGAAGATAAAAGCGTGTGAACCCAGAGAACGCAAGCGTTGAAACACTAAATACATCAAACGAGGCTAAAGATGCCCAACAGACGAACGTTCTAAGCAAGGAATGAGATGAGAGTCGTCAAGCGATGGCAAAATGGCTCGACAATTAGCTTGAGCTGAAAGATTCTTGAAACGGAGTTACTCTGTTCAAGGCCTCGGAGTCTCTCATATGCGGAGCATAGCATCAGAATGCGAATAACAAACCCTCAAACAGAGTATTATCCGAAGAATCCGGCTATGCGCAAAATCATTATACAGTGGATGAGTTACTTCGCCGAGGCGATTGAACCGTCGAGAGACCGGGAATGGCGAATGTGCGTAGATTACCGGCAGCTGAACGCGTACTCGATCCCAGATGCGTACCCCGTTCCGAGATCAACAATATCCTGAGAAGTTTCGTCATGCCAAGTTCATATCCACGCTGATCTCAGCGGCTACTGGCCCATCCCGATGCGGTATCCGAATCACCGCTTTCACGGTGCCAGAAAGGGTTTGTTCCAATGAAGTGATGCCCTTCACTACACTCGGCAGGCGCGACGTTCCAAGAGCGTTCACATCATCGACCAATATGCCGTACTCATTCGCCCACCTTACATATTGTGTTCCAACAACCATTTTCCTCTTCCTCGCTCCCCCCTCTCCCTCTTCTTCTCTTCTCTTCTCTTTTCCCCCTCTCCTTCCTTCTTATACTTATTGTGTCCGTTTCACTTCCTTTTATAATATCATTTCTCAAATATCATTTCATGTTTTTAATATTTTTATGTCCATCCATTTTGTTTAGTGTAATGCTGCTATCGACATCTCTACTAATTTTTTCTTTGTTTTTTTTTTTTTCCGATTTCTTTATTTTTACCATCGTCCTCCTTTTATGTTCTTCCACCCCCGTTTTTCACTCCTCTCACACGCCGGCGCACTTTCACACGTTCTGCACTTCGTGTTTCTTCTATTGTTCTTTTCTATTCTCCATGTTTCCACTTTATTTCGCTCGTTAACGCTTTCCATCATATTTTATTTCCAGTAGTATTTTATTTATTTGAAATACTTTGTGTTTCCAATTCTTTTGTTCTTCCTATAATTCAATCTAGTTCTTTATTTACATATTTTAACTTCAATCATTTCCATTATATCATTCAAATTACATCTCTTTTTTTTTCATTCTTTATACTTTATACTTTTACAGACACTTAACACGTTAACACGGTTTATACACTATACACACATAAACACATACCAAACAAAACAATAATCATCATCCATATGTGTCTTCATCAATATATATTAATTCATTTAATTGACACATTTTTTTCTCCTTATTTCCAATGCTATTTTTTGTAATTCTTTTTTCACTTTTTGCCATCTTTTTTTATTGTTTTCCTTGCCTTTTCTTCTATTCATCTTTCTAACATATATATCACTTCCCTTCATCTCACTTATTTCATCATTCTCATATATAATATACTATAATACTATTCAACTTTATTATTATATTTTCTAAACTCAAAACTTAAAAATTTCCCAATATGGTAAAAACGCGTTTTTAAAATATAAAATTTCAAAAAATTTTATAATTTTTAAAAATTTTCTACTATCAAAAGCCTACTATGCTGACTACAGCGCCAAGTGTTCTTGACCACGCTCAAACTCCATTTTAAATTTAAATATTTTTATTTTTTCTCCGCCCCTATTTTTAACTTCCAGACCAATTCGCGCCCCGTCACAAAAGTTTTCAAAACTATCTATTGACTTAATTTTGATGCCCAGTGTATACCGAAACACAAGATTGAATAAATACGAAAACCTGCACCTGATTGTAGTTGTACGTAGGCGCCACGACTTCTCGTCGCTCACTCAACTAACTCACCTCAGCGGATACAAATGTCGGAACGGTTAAACAAAGAGGCCGCACGAACTGTCGAAATCCCCTGACAAACCGGCAAATCGGACCCCGAGTCGACGGGCAAGCTGCAGGCACTGACGCGACGGGGGCGACGAGGATATCTGAGACGGCACACCGAATGATAGCTCAGGAGACCGAAAACGGGTCGGATTTACGTCGCGTATGTTTTAGGTGCGCGCAGGTCGGGCACTTCGCGAGGGATTGCCCTAACGCACGAAGGGGCCTCCTCAGGGGTGGAGAGGCGCCGTTTAGAATCAGCATATCAAGGTGGAGGACGGGAAGATCTTGCGACTCCAGAAGTCGAATGACAGATTGTCATATAACGGAACGCGTTTTTTTTAAATCTCTTAGTACCGAATATTGGTCTTTATAATAAAAAAAAAAATATTCTTATTATTCTTGTTTTTTTTTTTTTTTTTTTTTCTCGCATTTTAAATTTATTGTGGAAAAAATTTGTAAAATATAAAAAATATCGATATATCGATATTTTTAAGTTAATATCAAATATCATTTTGATATTTTTTCAAAACTTAAAATATCATCGATACGATATTTTAAAAATATTCAACAACCCTAATTTAGATATTCTTAATCTACTCTTAAAATTTCATTAAGATCGTCCATCTAGAAATGGATAATAAGCGTTCAAAGTACAGCCTAACCAGGGATGCCAAGTCAAAATTTAAAATACGTACAGGCTCCAAAATCTACGTAGTTTTCCACACAATGTTTCTGAAATACGTAGATCTACGTCATTTTTTAAAGTTTAAAAACAATAAAAAAACTGTAACAAATTATACATATTTATTTATGTACATGTTTCACAAAAATTTATACATGTTTTGATTTAAATATTTTAATGTTTGTCAAAGGCTCTAAGTTTTCTTTTAACCCACTTTTGTGTAAGCAACCCTTTTAACGTCTCTGTGTCTAATTTGTTTCTATTATTTGTCTTAATTAAATTAATCTCCCAAATAACCCTCAACATTAGCACTGCTATTCAAAATAACAATTTTTTAACTCCCCAAATAAACATGTGGTTAATTTCCCTTTTTATTTAAACATAACGCCAAAAGTCGTCTGGCGGTACCCCTTCCTCCTCTTTGAAGGGAAGTTTCATGTTTCAGAGATGTCGTCATTCGCGGTCTAGCTCCGTCATATCGTTTGAACACAATCCTGCAAATAATAAGAACTAATTGAAAATTCTGTTAATAAACAATAAAAAACGTACCTAAACATTGCCCAAATGTCAATTGATGGTACTTTCTTCAAACTGTTTTGAGTATTTCCTATTTAAAATTAAACTTTTTATTTTCTGCAGCTCCTTATCCTCAAAGGAAACCCGATTTTGTAGTTGCCTTAAACTTTCAATATAAAATTGAAGGCAGAAGTTTTGAATCTCGATGATTTCATCCCGTTCCAGATTATGATTTTTTGTTGTCAACAAAGCCGCAAAGTTTCCTCCGAAATACATATTTTTTAAGGGCAAGTGGTCTCATCTTGCAAATCAATGTTTAGTAATTCTTCATCAGGTAATAATAAAAATTCAGATGTTAAAAAGCACTCCACTATTGTCTTATAAACTGCAAGAACATTTTCGTAGAACAAATACAATTTTGGACTTTGTGACTGCATTTCCTTGTTTAAATTGTTGAAACGGCAGCATAAATTTCAGAAACTCCAAATACAGTTCTGTCGTCGAATCTAAGCACATTTGGAGAATCGGTTCTGCAGATTTTAACTGGTCATTCAATGCAGCTCCTTAAAAGTACAGTTTTAACGCAGGAAGTTGTTCTAACAGCCTTTCAACGACTTGAAGCAGAGATAGCCACCTTGTTTGTCCGATATGTAAAAGTTTGTGAGGTTGCACATTAACGAAAGACTGAAACTCCTTATAGTCTCCGATACGTTTTGGGCTTTTTGATATAAAGTTACAGACATCTCTTGCAAATCCTTCCACTTTTTTGCCAATTTTTTGCAAGCATAAGATGCGCAGAGGTGAAATGAGTGACATATACATTTAATCAAAAACAAATTCGGAATATCCTTCTCCAGCAGTTGCGAAAGAGAATGGTTTGCACCAAACATTGCATTGCATCCATCCGCAGCAAATCCTATCATGTTCTTCTCATATGGTATGCACCTTTCTTCAAAAAATTTCTTGCATTCATTATGCAATGCCGTGGCAGAGCTGTCACTGACTGCAATAAGCCCCAAAAAGGTATCTTGTACTTTAAATGCTACTGCAGTTCTTGCAATAAGAGCAAAATGTTTCGTTGTAGATCTGTCTGTACTTTCATCGACAATGAGCGAAAACTTATTCGATTTTAACCGTCCTATTAACTCGTCCTCTGCCACTTGTCCAGTTACCGATGTTATTATAGCTTGAGCCTTTGTCCGTCCAAATTTTAATAAATGTACGACTTTGGAATCTCTAGCATGATTGCATGACACTGCTTAAGTCAGTTTTACCTGCTTAAGTTGACACCTCAGGCAATATAGAAAATATAGTTGGTTGATCGCTGCCTAACAGTAAAATAATAACAATAAAACTGATTAAAATAACATATAAAAAACAACATAAAATACTGTTTAGTAAATTTTTCACAAAACAATTTATTAAAAGAAATCGAACTACGAACGTATAAAAAGAGCACAAAAAGCACGCGACACAAACTCGACAATTATAAAACGCAACGCTATACATACTTCTCAAATATTTTTTATGCTTTACAGAAGCTTCATGCTTCTCTAAGTCCCTCTTGCCTGAAGAGCATTTGAGATCTGCTTTGAAAGATTTGCAATTAAAAAAAGTATTACCCTTGCTGCTTTTTGTTATCCAGGAATACTTTTTTTCCCAATCTGCTGAGTATTTGACATCGTAGTGCACCTTCCTTTTCTTTGTTGGAGTTAAGATGCATTCTTCGTCGGTGTCACTTGCCATTTCCATTAATTTTGTTCGTTCTAACTTCAACACAAATTGTAAAGAGATTGTAAGCGTTGCCAGTCTTTTTTGCAATTTAGCGCTGCTAACCCATTGAAAACGGCATTCGTAAACATATTGAAAACAGAATTTAGTGCTGCTAACCCAATATAAATCATATATTTTTTATTTAATTCATAATATATTGATATTTCCCAAAAATGTTAGTATTTAGGGTATCTAGCAATATTTTTAAAATAGATCTACGTGAAAAGACGGAGGGTTGGCATCCCTGAGCCCAACCCACCCCCAAGCCACGGCAGCAACTGCGCGGTTAGCAGAGCGCGCGCTCGTAAAGAAGAAGAGTATTAGCTTCTTTGTTGCTGGGTTCAGGGTATCTCGTAGTCGAGCCGTCTCCACTAGAGCCTTCTTACTTGTTTTATGCTGATCAAGAATATATATACTTTATGGGGTCTGCGACGTCTGCTTCTGCCTGTTACATACATTTTCACAAAACCATTATACCATTTTAATCAGATTTATTTTCAGTTTTTAAAGATCTTATTGCCAAAACAGAAGCCCATTTTAATTTGAAAGTGGTAAATTTGTACATTGACAAAGGACGTGAATATTTGTCTAACGAAATGCGTAAATATTGTTCAGAAAAAGGTATCAGCTATCATTTGACAGTGCCTCACACAATTAAACGGTGTTTCTGAACGAATGAACAGAACTATCACAGAAAAGGCTCGCTCTATAGTTAATGGAGCTAAACTCCCGAAAAGTTTCTGGGGAGAAGCAGTTTTAACTGCAACTTATCTAATTAATAGATGTCCAACAAGAGCTTTAAAAGATTTTACGAAAACACCTTATGAAATTTGGCATAATAAAAAGCCTGTTTTGAAATATCTGAAGATATTTGGATCGATAGTATACCTACATAACAAAATTAGAAAACGAAATATCGATGAAAAATCGACAAAAGGTATTCTTGTTGGATATGAACCGAATGGGTTTAAATTGTGGAATGTGGAAGCAAGAAAGTTTATGACAGCTAGAGATGTTGTGGTGGATAAAACAAATATGTTTCATTCAAGGTCTGCAGAAGGTTGTGTTGTACAATCTGAAGACTCAGTGTTCCAAAATGAAATGAGGGAACAGTATGATAACTCTTGTTTGGAAAATGAGAATGAAAAATAAGAAGTTGATTTTCAGAATGAAAATTCTGAAAATATAGAGTCTTGCTGTCCATTGGATGAAATGGAAAATATGGAAACTGTTGATGACAATTCCAAAACTGTTGTACAGCCTTGTGAAAATTCCACAAATCTGGAGAATACCGATCCAGTGGAAATTACTGGTGAGAACATTGAAATTCGACGCAGTGAAAGATTAAAAGATAAACCTAAGTGGTCATATAGATTAATGGAAAAATGTTTAATGAATTCCTATACATATTTTAGCAATATTCCAAATTGCTTTGAAGAAATTAAGAGTAGAGATGACAAAATTTTTTGGGAAAAAGCAGTACAGGATGAACTAGATTCACATTCTGAAAACAATACATGGCTTTTGGTAAAAAGGCCTAGTAATAAAAATATAATTGATTGCAAATGGGTTTTTAGTATTAAACAGGATGAATTTGGAAACCTAGTCAAATACAGAGCCCGACTTGTAGCTCGTGGTTTCACGCAAGAATATTTAACTGATTACGAAGAAACATTTGCACCAGTTGCACGTATATCCAGTTTTCGATTCATAGTAGGGCTTGCAAATCAATACGATTTAAAGGTTCATCATATGGATGTTAAAACAGCATTCCTAAATGGCAATTTGAAAGAGGAAATTTACATGAATATTCCTTTAGGAATGAGTCATGATGATGTACAGTTTAGTACAGCTAAAAAAAGCTATTTATGGTCTAAAGCAAGCAGCTAGGTGTTGGTTCGAAGCATTCGAAAATGTCTTTAAGGAAATTGGCTTTGTAAATCTTTGAGTTGACTGATATACCTCTTAGATAATGGGGATATATCTCTTAACATTTATGTACTTTTGTATGTGGATGATGTTGTCATCGTGACAAAGAATATTAAAACAATGTCTAAGTTTAAATCTTATTTAATGAATCAATTTAAAATGAGTGATTTAAAAGATATAAGATATTTTATTGGCATTAAAATAGACAGGAAAGGAGATCAATTACAACTTAGTCAATGAGTATACATAAATAATGTTTTAAAGAAATTTAATATTGAATATTTTACCAAGTAAACTAAACTATGGAGCCTTAGAATCCAAAGAAACTTTTGATGCCCCATGTCGTAATTTGATCCGTTGTTTGATGTACATTATGTTATGTACTCGGCCAGATTTAAGTGCGGTAGTGCCTAAAAAGGCTACTAAGGTATCTGAAAAGTACGGTTGAATTAAAATTAACCTTTACAAAAAGCATTTGTTTTGAAAGTGTTGTTGTTGGTTATGCAGATTCTGATTGGGCAGGTAACGAAACAGATAGACGGAGTACTACTGGTTACTTATTTGAGTTATTTGATAATTTGCTGGAGTACCATGAAACAAAAATCAGTTGCTGCCTCATCTACTGAAGCAGAATACATGGCTCTATTTGAAAGCGTTAGAGAAGCTTTATGGTTAAAATCCCTAATAAAAGAAATAAGGATTGATTTAAATGAACCAATTAGTATATTTGAAGACAACCAAGGTTGTATAAGCATAGCAAATAACCCAACATGCCACAAGACAACTAAGCATATAGATATATAATATCACTACACTCGTGAACAAATAGAAAAGAAAACAAGTAAGAAGGCTCTAGTCGAGACGGCTCGACTATGCTTTAATACAATTTCGTTTTTTGTCAAGTTCTGGATTCCGGTCCCCACTTCGCCCCACCACCACCAAATGTGAAAAAAATGCATTTCAAATACTGGAGACATGCAGTTTGGTTTAGCATATAGATATGAAAATCATAATCATAATCTGAAGATGAATATGAATATGATTGTCCATCTAGAAACAGAATTATTAATCGCAGCAGCAAAGCAGCGAAACAGCAAGACGCTTGCAATGCTTACACACATGCATACACACATACATGCATACAAGCGTAGATCAGCGTCTATGTGTGCGCGTGGTTTTGCATGTACAGTTTCTTATGCGTGCAGAAACGAATCAAATAATTCTTGGAATATTATTCCTTCTAAGAAGGGCTCAGGGGATTTCATAGTCGAGCAGTCTCGACTACAGCTTTCTTACTTGTTTCTTTATATATTAAGTATAAACACATTTAATACAAGTATGAACGTTGCAGTTAGCCGAAACTAACTGCGAAATACTTTGTTCCCATAGGTGCATCTTATTTATTTAATAAACATTTAATTCACGAAATATTTCGGCAATTAGAAAACGTACATGGCAAGCAACAAACGTTTTTCCTATACATGCATACATACAGATTTACACATGTACACACTATACGAGTATACACACAATTTACTATGTATGCATACAAAAGTTTGCATGCCAGAATATTCTAAGAATTGCGATTGAATTGTGAGTTTGTAGCAGTGAACTTATTTAGGTTTAGCTAACGATTACATGTTCTTTTAAAATGAGCTGGGTTCGAATCCCGCTGGAAACTTTTTGTTTATTAATCGAAAACTTATAAATTTTATTTATTAAATCCATTAATATTATTATATTTATGTTAAAATGCTTTCTGCCATCTTAGCAATTACTACTAAGCTGTTTGTATGCATGAATTATGCAGTTGGCCACAGCAAACTTCTTTGCCGATTTGCCACGCCCCCAGTGGGCAATTTTTGGCCAGTTCTTAGAAAGAGCCGAGGCTAACATAACTGCAAAATTTGGTTGCTAACATTCTAAAAATGCGAAAATTACAGGGTATTTTTCGAAATGCCACGCCCCCAAAGAGGCTGAAAAATTATTTTTAGGTCATCGATAGAGGATGACATTAGTAACTCAACCATCCAATTTTCAAGCTTCTAGCTCTTAAACTGTAGGAGATATAAACTTTTGCGGTTTGCCACGCCCCCTGGGGGCGTAGATATATCTACCATAGCTTATTGGTCTTGGGTTGTCAACCCGAGTATACATGCCGAATTGCAAGTCTCTAGTGTCTATAGTGTTCAAAATATAGCACAATTTGAAAAATCACTAAATATTCAAGTCATAAATATTTACATGCCAATTTCAGCGTCTAGCTTCAACGGTGTAGAAGATACGTATTTCCCGATTTGCCACGCCCCCAATAGGCGTAGATATATCCGCCATAGCTTTTTGAACTTGGGTTGTCACCCCGAGTATACATTCCAAATTGCAACTCTCTAGCTCATCATCTAGTATGATAATTTCCGATTTTCCACGCCCCTAGTGGGCGGATCGGGAAAATTTTTACACTTTATAATTCGGGAGCATATATGAGTATAAGTTCCAAATTTCAAGTCTCTAGCTCTAATAGCGCCGAAAAATATTGCGTTCATACGCCCAAAATATTAAAAAAAACCATTTTTTTTTTTCCCCCCCCCTAATTTCCCCCCAAAAATATTAAATAATAAAACCCGGTTTTCACATTTTATTTTTTTTTTTTTTAATTTTCGCTGTTCCCTCGTCGCTTAAAGTGAACTAAACTGAGGAGACATAAAGCAGATGAAATATGTATAGTGTGTGTACACTATTATGATGTTCGACTAGTCACGTAACTTTTTATACCCTGAACCCATTGAAAATAGGATAGGGAATAGGGAATGTATAATTTTGTATATGTTGAAAATATGTAGCAATGCGATATGTACCAATTTTAGAATTTACCATATCTATGTGTAAATATCATCTCTAGGTTACTCACAAATAAACCATTGTTGTGAAAGCACACAGGCGCGGTTTCATTCTTTATATTTCGACTTAAATATAACTTTCGTGCATACGGATGGAGAAACAAAAACTCTCTATCCAATAGGTTATGGGCCCAGGCACGAATATTTAAATTAAGTGTAAAGTGTTTGTTTTTAGTTATGAACTATTAACATCGGTATAACTCAAGAAATCCCGCTATGAACGGGATTTATCAAATCGAAAAGTTGGACGAAGACAATTATGAGCTCTGGTGCGTTCAGATGCGTAGTGTGTTGGTGCATCAGGAGTTATGGAGTGTAACCATAGGTGATCTGCTACCAACGGATGCCACTGAGAATGTGAATTGGCAGGCCAAAGATGAGAAGGCGCTGTCAGTGATCACATTAGGTGTGAAGCCTTCACAATTGGCCCATATAAATAACTGCAAGACGTCGTCCGAAGCATGGAATCAGTTGAAAGATGTCCATCAGCCAACTGGACCAACACGTAAGGTTCAGTTATACAAGAAATTGTTTTTCAAACGCATGAGCCAGCGTTGCGTGCTATATAAATGAATTCGTGGAAATTCTGGATAGCCTTGGGACAGTAGGAATTGAGCTATGCGACGAATTGCGCACAATTATTTTGCTGTCGAGTCTTCCAAAAAGTTACGAAAATTTCGTTGTCGCTATAGAGTCGCGCGACAGTCTGCCGGCCTTCAAAGCTCTATGCATCAAAGTGAGGGAAGAGAGCGAGCGGACGGAGAACGCAGAAGAGAAGAACGAATGCGCAAAAGCATTTAGTGCGACACAAAAGCCAGCCGCGCATAGAGCGCAAAAGAGAAACAAAAATGTTGTATGTTTCAAGTGTGGCGAGCGCGGGCATATGAAGGCTGAGTGTAAAAAGGAGAGCGCTAATTAAAAAAAAGTGTTGGCGAAAAGAGAAAATAAGCAGTGCAGCTTATTAAATGCACTGAGCGCAGATAATTTGAAAAAGAGTATGTGGTGTTTGGATAGTGGCGCCACAAGCCACATGTGTTGTGATAAAAGGTTATTCACAAAATTGGAAGAACACACAGAAATGATTGGTCTCGCTGACTCTGGTTTCCTAAGAGCAGAAGGAAAAGGGGAGGTAAAGCTGGAGACAGAATTATGCCCGTTGCTGTTGAAAGATGTTCTTTATGTGCCTAAAATGAGCGGAAACTTTTTCTCGGTAAGCAGCGCTGTGAAACATAATTGCTTTATCACTTTTGGAAAAGAGTATGCAAAAGTAATGCAAATAGGTGATTGCATTGTAAAAGCAAATAAAGTTGAAGACTTGAAGGTATGGCCATTTAAATGTCAACAGCTTGAAAGAATTGATCAACAAAGGAATGGTGCGTGGTATTGAAAATATGGTTTTTAATGACAGTATAAGCTGTAAAACTTGCATGCTAAGCAAAATTCATGTGCAGTCATTTCCTAATGCAACTGCCAATAGAGCGCAAGGCATACTGGAGTTGATTCACGCAGATGTGTACGGGCCTTTTAGCACACAGTCTCTGGCTGGATAAAGGTATTTCTTAACGTTCAAACCGCACCCTGGTGGAGATGTCAAGGTGTATGCTGATGCAGTCAGGACTGGGCGACTCTTTATGGGCTGAAGCAGTCAACACTGCCGTGTATATACGAAACCGATTGCCAACCAGTGCTTTGGGCAGTATGACGCCTATGGAAGCGTGGACTGGTAAGAAACCTTTCGTTAGTCATCTAAAAGTTTTTGGTTCAATTGCAGTGGCTATGGACAAGGGTCCAAGGAAGAGCAAACTGCAACCAAAAGGCAAAGAATATCGCATGATTGGGTATTCGGTTGGAGCAAAAGGCTATCGGCTATACGACCCAGTATCTCACCAGGTGGTTGAGAGGCGAGATGTTCTTTTTGATGAGATCCAAGATGACAAGGATTCGTTTGTATGTGAGTTGCCAACACCTAAAGCAACTACACATCCTGGTAGGGAAAGTGATGACTCAGGCAGCAGCGATCAAGACAGCAGCGATGGACGCAGCAGTGATCGAAAGAGCAAAGGCGAAGGAAACAGGGGCGCAACTGTTAAAGTTGAGCATGATGAGCAACTTCCACGCATTGGTCCTGGAAGACCAAGGCTGATTTCGAACCGGCAAACCAGGCCGACCTCGAAAGCAGCACAACGTTCTTAGTGCTCGGGTAGCTTGCGACGTAAAGATTCCATCATCCTATGAGGAGGCATTGAAGAGTGTTCATGCATCATACTGGAGTGATGCAATGAAACGTGAATATGACGCACTAATGGCCAACCAGACGTGGGAATTGGCAGACCTGCCTGAAGGACAGCGGGCAGTTGGGGCAAGAGGGTCTACAGCCTGAAGCGCGATAAAGATGGTCATGTGGAAAGATGTAAGGCACGATTGGTGGCAAAAGGTTGCTCCCAGCAGTATGGTATAAATTATGCTGAAACATTCTCACCAGTTTGCAGACTGGAGACTGTGCGATTCATCTTTGCGCTGGTAGCGGAATTAAAACTGTATTTGCATCAAATGGATGTATGCACGGCATACCTCAACAGTGAACTGAGCGATACAGTGTACATGAAGCAACCACAAGGGTACACTGATCGGCTTCAACCAGCTAAGGCTTTGCTGCTGAAGAAGGCGATATATGGATTAAAACAATCAGGAAGGGAATGGAACACAAAACTGAATGATGTCCTGAGTAGTTTGGGCTTTGTGGCCTGCAAGAACGAGCCCTGTCTTTATCAATATATTGGGAAGGATAAGTTATCACTAATTTTGGTATATGTTGATGATTTACTTATAGCATGTCAATCCAAAGAGGACCTGGTCAGCATCAAATCGGCTATTTTAAATTCGTTCGAATGTGTCGACAAAGGCGTGCCTGAACTGTTTTTAAGCATGGAGGTGCAGCGTGAAAATGAGCTTGGGCCTATCACCATAGGCCATTCGCAATATATTAAGGAACTATTGTAAACTCATGGCATGGAATTTTGTAAACCAGTAGCAACTCCGTTGGATGCGGGATTCCAAGTAAACTGTACCGACGGACAGTGTCAAAAGGTTGACCCTGTCAAATATCAATCGATGATTGGTGAGCTGGTGTGGCTGGCACTTACGACCAGGCCTGACATTTTGCATTCGGTTGCAAAATTGGCTCAGAGGAACCAAGATCCGCACGCCGAGCATCTGGCTGGCGTAAAGCACGTTTTGAGGTATTTGGCAGCGACGCTAAATTTAAAATTGCACTGCACAGAAAGTCATCAGCCACTCACTGGATATGTAGATGCGGATTGGGGTGGTGACCGAACTGATCGGAAGTCGTTTACTGGCTATGTATACTTTCTGGCGGGTGGACCAATTTCTTGGCGATCCGAAAAACAACACAGCGTGGCACTTAGCAGCACGGAGGCAGAATACATGGCACTGTCGGCAGCATGTAAGAAATCGATATTCTTACGCCGCTTAATTATCGAGATTGGTTATGGCGATGAGTCTACTTCAACTACTCTGTATGGCGATAATCTGAGCGCACAGGAGTTGGCCAGGAATCCAGTTCATCATTCCAGGACCAAGCATATTGACATAAGATATCATTTTGTACGTCAAATAGTAGAAGAGCGTCAAATTAATTTAAAGTATGCTTGTACAGCGGACATGATTGCAGATATCATGACTAAGAAGAACAAGTTAAACTTAGAGAAATGTTAAGTTTGAAATGAATCATGTAAAAATTGAATTTTTGTATACATGATACATGTATGCATTGAGGAAGGGTGCTGAAAATATGTAGCAATGCGATATGTACCAATTTTAGAGTTTACCATATCTATGTGTAAATATCATATGTATGTATTACGTTTAGAATTTTATTTTTGAATATTTTACTTTATTAAAATTGAAATTTGTAACCGTATTATTTTGGCTTTGTTATTTGTGCACTCTCGACTAGAGCTTTCTTACTTCTTCACTTTAAGAATGAGTATAAGTGCTGACAGGGAGATAAATATAAAACTTCAGTATTTGTCTAACTTGCTAACTAGAGTATGAAATAGTTCTTTACCAGCAGGAGTCGGCATTGCCAAGCCAATGAACTATGAAACCATATTGGAAATGAAGACCTCTCGCTAGCAGGAGTACAAAAGGACTGTTTGCCAGCAGGAATCGGCAATGAGAAGAATTATCAAGTCACCTTGAAGCTCTGTCATTTGCAGTAACGCTGGTGTATGGTCTCCGATTATATAGCGGAACCTACGACTGCGTTAATTGTCATTGCTTTCATCGTCTAGGCCCGATGGTATTTATTGCGAAATAGCAAAAGCAACATTAAGAACAGAACATAAAGCAAATAGATAAAAAGTTACGGGACTAGCCGAACATCATCATAATGGACACACACTATATTTTATCTGCTTTATGTCTCCTCAGTTTTGTTCACTTTAAGCGACGAGAGCGTATTCATAATATCTATCTAAATATTTAATTTGAAGTCTTTAGCTAAAACGGTGTAGAAGTTATGCTCAAAAAACCTAAAAAATTGAAACGAATTTTCGAAATTTTTTTTTATCGATAATTTGGAAATGGGATGAGTTATCGAAAAAACAAAATAAACTCGTACTGCGTAGCTAACATACGAGTGTTCATGTGAAATTTCAGCTCTCTAGCTTTTGTAGTTTCCGAAATCTCGACGTTCATACGGACGGACGGACGGACGGACAGACGGACAGGGCTCAATCAACTTATTTTTATACCCTGAACCCATTGAAAATGGGAATTCAGGGTATAATGGTTTTGTGAAAATGTATGTAACAGGCAGAAGGAGACGTCGCAGACCCCATAAAGTATATATATTCTTGATCAGCATAAAAAAATAAGTTGAATGAGCCCTGTCCGTCTGTCCGTCCGTCCGTCCGTCCGTCCGTCCGTCCGTCCGTCCGTCCGTCCGTCCGTCCGTCCGTCCGTCCGTCCGTCCGTCCGTCCGTCCGTCCGTATGAACGTCGAGATTTCGGAAACTACAAGAGCTAGAGAGCTGAAATTTTACATGAACACTCATATGTTAGCTACGCAGTACGAGTTTATTTTGTTTTTTCGATAACTCATCCCATTTCCAAATTATCGATAAAAAATCGAAAATTCGTTTCAATTTTTTAGGTTTTTTGAGCATAGCTTCTACACCGTTTTAGCTAAAGACTTCGAATTTGCATATTTAGATAGATATTATGAATACGCAGATTATGTAATTTTCAGATTTTGGATGCCACGCCCCCTTCGCCCACAATTTTCAAAAAACGCATTTCAAATACTAGAGACTTGAAATTTGGCACATAGACACATTTAGATATTCTTAATCTACTCTGAAAATTTCATTAAGATCATCTATCTAGAAATGGAGTTATAGGCGTTCAAAGTATAGCCCAACCCACCCCCAAGCCACGGCAGCAACTGCGCGGTTAGCAGAGCTCGCGCTCATGCGATCGTAAAGAAGAAGAGTATCACTTTTTTTGCAGGGTTCAGGGGATCTCGTAGTCGAGCCGTCTCGACTAGAGCCTTCTTACTTGTTTTATGCTGATCAAGAATATATATACTTTATGGGGTCCGCGACGTCTCCTTCTGCCTGTTACATACATTTTCACAAAACCATTATACTCTGAATTCCCATTTTCAATGGGTTCAGGGTATAATAAATATCAGCATCATAGTTAAAATCATACATATGTATATTGAGAATAAGATTTCAATCGCAGATTGTAAAAGTGGTCACGTGACCTCCATGCGAGCAAACATGTGCTACCGCCGAGAAACGGAGGGAAGCTGAGAGCTAAACACAATTTGGCTGCTCCAGTAATCCACTTCTGAGCATTGCTGGCAACATTTCGTTGCATGAAAACGCTAGATCAGCCTTTGAAAATAGCTACAAATAGCTAGAAATATTTCTTCATAGCTAAAAAGAACATTGGAATATAATTTTTTTTCCGGTTTACTTCAATATTTTATAAGATTTCATCAATGACGTCATCTTCATCCTTTTGGAATATGTAGGTTTCATCGGTCCCTATCTTTCTCAAACATGCTGCTGGTAATTTGTAATCGTGGCATCATTTTTCTTGGAGGCGTAGTCCGCATCTACAAATATGATATTTAATGTAATTGATAATTTTATAAAATATTATACAGCAATCCCAAATGGTCCACAGGTTTGATTAAACAATGTATATTAATACAAACACAGTCCCGCTTCTTGATCGCAAGTTTTCAATGAGATTGAAGAAACAAATGGTAGTTTTTTAGGCTGTGCAAAAGCCGCTGAAGTTGACTTGTGTTTAGCAGTCTTGGCATGTGTGTGCAAGTCTGAAAGCTTGGCATTAATGCTAGATTTGCATTATTTGCAATAACATTTGCCCTCATCAGCTGCATCTAAAGTCAACCAATTTTTAAATGCAGGATCTTGCAAACATATATTACGCGGTTTTTATACCCTGAACCCATTTTAAAATGGGAAATCAGGGTATAATGGTTTTGTGAAAAGTATGTAACAGGCAGAAGGAGGCGTGGCAGACCCCATAAAGTATATATATTCTTGATCAGGGCTACGAGAAAAGTTGATATAGCCATGTCCGTCTGTCCGTCCGTCCGTCTGTATGTATGAACGCGTCGATTTCCGAAGATACAAAAGCTAGAGAGTTCATTCGTTTTGTGTTAGGTCCGTATATTGCACGCACAGTACGAGTTTGTTTCAGAAATTCGATAACTTGTATATTTGCAAAGTTATCGATAAACGAATTTATCGGGAACCAGTTATAAAATTCTAGCTAATTCATCTTTAGAGTTAGAGTCTCCAAGTCTTCTGCATATATATAGATACTAATTTAATACAATTTCGGTTTTTGTCAGATTTTGGATTCCGGTCCCCAATTCGCCCCACCACCCCCAAATGTGTAAGAAATGCATTTCAAATACTAGAGACATACAGTTTGGTTTGGCATATACATATGTAGATATGAATAACATAATTATTAGTCTATAAAGTTTTCTCATCAAAACCCATGTGGCGCAGCAAGCAAGGCAGCGACACAGCAAGACGCATTGCGGGCGCACATTCATACATACATATGTATGTATGTATGTATATGTGTGCAAGCGTAGATCAGCGCGTGGCTGCAATCGTACATACATATGCACATATTTGTGCATGTAAAGCTAATTGTAAAAGAGTTATGATTCCTAAAAAAACCTAAAATGTTAAATAGAATATGTAGATCATATGCTGAACTCTCATTACATTCCATTATATATTTTAAAAATTTTAGAACAATTAAAATAACAATGGAAATGCAAGCAACGTTGAGCAATGCAAATCAATTTTCGTATGCGTGTGCACATATGTATGTATGTATGTATGTATACACACAAAAAGTCTTGGGCTGTTTTCTATGTTGCTATGCGTGTATATTCTAAGAATCACAATTGTTTTTGAATTGCGTTAGAATTGTCTTTGAATTGTATTTGTATTTTCAGCCACTGCTTTAGTGTTTCTTTCGTATATGGCGAATTTCATTCGTTTTCGCTACTATGCCGTTTAAGTGAGCCGTGGTGTAGATGGCTAAACAGATGCAACGAATGTTAGGGTGTCGGAGGTTCTAGTCTCGCCTAAGCCCTTCATAATTTATTATTTTTATTTTATTTTTATACCCTGAACCCATTGAAAATGGGAATTCAGGGTATAATGGTTTTGTGAAAATGTATATAACAGGCAGAAGGAGACGTCGCAGCCCCCATAAAGTATATATATTCTTGATCAGCATAAAAAAATAAGTTGATTGAGCCCTGTCCGTCTGTCCGTCCGTCCGTCCGTCCGTATGAACGTCGAGATTTCGGAAACTACAAAAGCTAGAGAGCTGAAATTTCACATGAACACTCGTATGTTAGCTACGCAGTACGAGTTTATTTTGTTTTTTCGATAACTCATCCCATTTCCAAATTATCGATATCGATCGATCAATTTTACTCTCTGCTCTCTTCTCACAAAAATATATGTATGCTGGCCAGTGATGCCAATTTGTCCTTTTTCCGGACAGATCTGTCCTGTTTTTAAGCCCTTTGTCCGGAAAAATATCAAACATCCCCATCCGAAATCTGTCCTTTTTTTGGGAATGCGAATCGTGTTCATATTTTCCCAGTTGGTTGGTTGTTTTCCCAGTTGATCGGTTGATGCAACAGAATTTTATTAATAACATTGCAGAGAGTTTAACGAACTTTAGCATAAATAAACTAAATTGTGTACCGATATTTAATATTGATAGTGTAGGAGGTTTATAGTATTATCGATATCGTTTCTTATCTATTGAATTGAGAGTGATAATGCCCAAGGAGATAATAAAAAAAATTTCGGGATTGTGGCTACAGCACCAGATTTCAAGTCGGGATGGTCCGGGATGAGAACGACAAAATAAGGCGTACTGCAAATACTGCAAATGAGTATAAATTGCAAAATTGACCAAATTCGCGCACATATGGCGACAAAAAACAAGCAAAACGCATCGTGTTTTTGCCAAACTTGTCGCCAGGAAGCCGATTAGCTATGGTCATAGCGCAGCATGTGCGGTTGAGCCTGTGGATCACCTCACGGAATTGGCAAAGTTCATTTCACTCTCGGTTTAAAGAGGAACAAAGTGCACCAGTCTTATTAAAGTACTAGCTGGCACTTTATGGACGATTTAGAAACGACCTGGCAAATGAAGTTTAGCTCTTAATCGACGTGACTGAATAGTATAACCAAATGGGTAAGTAAACGTGGTTAATGAGAATATATATTTTAAACATTGTGTGATTTCTAGGGTTTGCTCTGATATATTAAGCGGAAGAAAGGAAGTTAATCGACGTTCCTGTCACTTATCCGAATCGAAAGTGGAGACGCTGAAACGATCGTAAATTCCCGCTGAGGAACTTCCCATCATAATACCTTTGTCAAACTTAATAGGTATTGGTACTGACAATGCTAATGTTATGGTGGGTAGAAAAACACGTTTATACACAATTAAAGAAGTCAGTGCCAACATTAGTACTGGTTAAATGTGTTTGCCACTCAGTGCAACTGGCGGTGAATGCTGCTTGCAATCAGGTGTTGCCCGAAGAACTCGAGTTTATGATAAGGAGACGTACACTTGGTTTGTAATAGTTCAAGTAGGCAAATTGTCTATAGAGATCAAAAGTGTATCATAGTGATGAGGTAGAGTGAACGTTCAATCAATCAATACGTTTATGTGTTTTTAATATTTTTAAGATGAAGTGTTTGTTTTAATATTAATTCGACTAACATTTTTATACTTTGTTCCCAAGGGAAAAAAGTATATTGGGTTTGTCAATGTCCGTCTTGCTGTCCGTCCGTCTGTTCGTCTGTCCGTATGAACGCAATATTTTTCGGCGCTGTTAGAGCTAGAGACTTGAAATTGGAACATAACTCAATATGCTCCCGAATTATAAAGTGTAATTTTCCTGATCCGCCCACTAGGGGCGTGGCAAATCGGAAAAGTCTTCCGCCCAAGGCAAGTATCAACAGAGAGAGCTAGAGAGTTGCAATTGGATTGTATACTCGGGGTGACAACCAAGTTCAAAAAGCTAGGCGGATATATCTACGCCCATTGGGGGCGGGCAAATCGGGAAATACGTATCTTCTACACCGTTGAAGCTAGAACGCTGAAATTGGCATGTAAGTTAATGTTATGGTTCTAAGAAGATGATCAAAAAGTTAACGTCTACGCCAATTGGGGGCGTGGCAAATCGGGCTTGAAACTTAGTGATTTTTCAAATTGGCAAGAACATTATGGCACTAGAGACTAGCAATTTGGCATGTAACTCGGGTTGACAACCCAAGACCAAAGCTAGGTAGATATATCTCGCCCCAGGGGCGGGAAACCGCAAAAGTTAACTCCTACAGTAGGCTAGAAGCTGAAATGATGGTTGAGTTACTAAGTCACCTCTATCGATGACCTAAAAATAATTTTTCAGCCTCTTTGGGGCGTGGCATTTCGAAAAATACCCGAATTTTCGCATTTTTAGAATGTAGCAACCAAATTTTGCAGTTATGTTAGCCTCGGCTCTTTCTAAGAACTGGCCAAAAATTGCCCACTGGGGGCGGGCAAATCGGCAAAAAGTTGTTGTGGCCAACGCATAAACATGCTTATAAAGCTCAGAAAGCTAGAGGCAAAAGCATTAACATAAAAATAAATAAGAATAAATAAAAAAGTTTCGATTAAAAACAAAAGTTTCCAGCGGGACTCGAACCCAGGTCATAAAATAACAGAAATCAGGCTAAACCCAAAACAAATCACAGCTGAGAGCTCATTAGTATCACACTGGTTCGAAACAAAATAAGTATACACACGGATGTGAACACTGCAAACACTACACATGCAACAACATATAGCAGCATAGAAAAACTACTTGCCACGCAGCGTGGCAAATCGGAAAAGTTGTTTTAGTTTTTCTTTAATGCACAATTCATAGCGTATGTTTATAAATATCAATGGCACCATGCCTTTTATAATAAAAACAAATATAACAAAAAAAAAATAATAATGAAAATGTTTTGCGGGATTCGAACCCACGCATCTAAGATAGGCATAGCGCTTACCACCAGCGCCACTGCCCTGAGAGGGCTGATAACTAAAACCAAATAAGCCAGCTAGAGCGCAGACAAAACTCAGTAACGATCGAATTCACAATTCTTAGAATATTCTGGCATGCAAACTTGTAGCAAGACAGAATGTGTGTAACTCGAAGTGTGTACAGTGAAATCTGTATGTATGTGGAACGTTTGTTGCTTGCCATGTACGTTTTCTAATTGCCGAAATATTTCGTTAATTAAAGTTTATTATATAGATGCACCTATGGGAACAAAGTATTTCGCAGTTAGTTGCGCCTAACTGCAACGTTCTTACTTGTTCTAATTGACGTTCGTGCTTCTCCCACCACTTTGTAGTAAACAATTACATCTTATATGTATAACAAATATGTACTTTTCAAATATTTATTTTAATACAAACCATTTATTTAATATAACCCAGGCTCCACAAACCAGAGTTGCTGATACGCGATGGTTGTCCATTGAATGCAGAAACCGTATTTTGAAGCAAGGATTGAGTTGAAATTGCATTTCCAAACTGCATCCTTGACAGAAAATGCCTTAAAGCGAAAATTTTGAAGAATTTTTACAATGACGTCAATTATTTATACTTGCTATTCTTGAAGCCAATTCTCGACGATATGCAGCGCATTAACAAAAATTTTCAAAGCCAGGACGCTGACCCAACTAAACTACTAGGAGATTTGATTTTAAGTATAGAATGTCTGAAATCCAAAATAATTCCAACAGGCATTGAAGTGGATGTTTTTGAGGAAGATTTCGCAAAACATGTAAAACGTGACTGTGTTTAGGATACGAATTTGAATCAACTTTAAAAACGTTTAAAGCAAAAATCGATGACGCGACAGAGCAGACAATCCGGTTAACCTGCACAGATTTTGTGATCGAGTTGATCAATCAGCTTAAGCAGAGGTATGTGTTAAAATGTTATTTATTATTTATGTGCTACAAATATTCTTGGACTTAGATTGCCGGACAACTATAGACTTCTCAAACAAGTTGACCTGTTCTCCGTCGATCGTGCTCTGCGTACGAAAAAAGATCCCATTTTGCCCATTTTGGGACTCTTCAAGCTCGGTGACGAAACTAAAGCTAAAATAATTTCGCAGTATGGCAACATACAGCTTGTAAAATGGCAGAATGTTGACAATAGTTCGAAATTTTGGACAGAAGTGAAGCAATATCGGGACTCGGCAGGCAAAACCCGTTTTCGGATCTGGAGCATTCGCGCTGACAATGCTTTCGTTGCCATGGTCGAACGCGGAGGACGAAAGGGTTTTAGCCAGGTGAATTTGGTGAAAACGAAAATACGGAACCGCCTTGAGACAGAAACATTAAATGCTATTTTGACCGTCAGGTAAATATATATACATTATACATTATTGCAATTATATACATGAATTTCAAATCTTCAGATTTGGATTGCGTCGGCACAACTTGTGTTGTGTTAGCTATAAGTTGCCAGAAGAGTGCTTGGCGCGTGTTGGATCCATGGCGACATACGAGGCCAGGGAAGAGGAAAATTATAACATAATTAACAATGCCTTGAAATTGTTATAATAAAAAGACAAAAAATACAAATTTAGAAAAAAATGTTTTTGTCCTGTTTTCTGTCCTTTTTTCTTAGATTTTCTGCCTTTTTTCCCGTATTTTACGGACAGTTTTGCCTTTATAAAAAAAAAAATTGGCATCACTGATGCTGGCACAACCAGCAAGCAGCTCACAAAATGAAATTTCTTCTCGACGCGATCCCATTGGTTCCCTTCTGAGCGAAGGGTATACCGAATTCTTGTACGGCTTTGCCATGCTCATGCAAAATGTTAACGTTTTCATGATTATTTGTGGAAAGGGTATGAAAGTGTTGATGTGCATAAACAATACTATTTCCCGATGACCATACACACACACACATTTAAACTTCCTCGCTATATGTGTAGGCATTTATGTGCAATATGCTTGCTGCCTGTAGCACTATTAGAACCCCAGCAGTTGATGTTCGTTCGGTTGGGTAGCGATGTGAGCTTGCATACACACACACATTTACACTTCCTCGCTATATGTGTAGGCATTTATGTGCCTGTGTGCAATATTCTTGCTGCCGCCTGTAGAGCACTATTAGAACCCCAGCAGTTGATCGTTCTGTACACATACACATTTACACTTCCTTGCCATATGTGTAGGCATTTATGTGCCTGTGTGCGATACACTTGCTGCATGTAGCAATTTTTTCCCAGCGATTGCTGTGGGTAGCTGGTGTGAGTCTACACACACACGCACATACATAAGTGTACGTCTGTGATGTGATAATCACAATCGCCGAGTATCACTTGTATAGGCACTTGGGACATTTGCATGTTTCGTGCATGGGTCTCGAATATTGGGCGTGTGCCTACCTCAACTTTGAATTAAGTAAACGATTTTGGGTAATTTAAGTAAAAGAATTTAAATTAAATAAAACATTAAACATAATACATGTATATTTTTGTTATTTAGTGGAAAATATGTCTACATAACGGATGCATATTTTTTGCATAAAAGGGTCATTTTACCTGTATATCTAGGCATTTCTTTAAAAGGGTTATATGTGACCTGAATTTGCGCAAGCATTTGAACAACTTGTTCCATTTTTGTCTATAGGGTCAAATTTGAACTCAAAATCGTTTACTTAATTCAAAGTTGAGGTAGGCACACCCCCACAGCAATCGCTGGGAAATTAGAATTGCTACAAGCAGCAAGAATATTGCACACAAGCACATAAATGCCTACACATATAGCGAGGAAGTGTAAATGTGTGTGTGTATGGTCATCGGGAAATAGTATTGTTTATGTACATCAACACTTTCATACCCTTTCCACAAATAATCATGAAAACGCTAACATTTTGCATGAGCATGGCAAAGCCGTTTAAGAATTCGGTATACCCTTCGCTCAGAAGGGAATCAATGGGATCGCGTCGAGAAGAAATTTCAATTTTTGTGAGCTGCTTGCTGGTTGGGCCAGCATACATATATTTTTGTGAGAAGAGAGCAGAGAGTAAAAAGCATGGGGCAGAAAGAGAAAGAGAGCAAGGGAAAGAGCGGCACATGTCAGGCTTTTTTGGAAAATCGACCGTCACCGTCGAGCGCTCGAAGCGGAATGATTTTGCCATCAGCAATTTTTCTCTCCCGACCCGACAAGTAAAAACCCGAGCAAATACAAAGTTGATGGGGTTCTAATCTCAAAAAATAAGTGTGCACATTAATTTGTTCCAGTTGTCCAGTCTATGTGTTGTATGGTTAGTGGTGGCAAGCAGTTTTTCTATGCATGCATATATGTATGTATGTATGTGTACACAGATCAGCTGATCAGCTGTGAATTTATTTAGGTTTAGCTAACGATTACATGTTATTTTAAAATGAGCTGTGTTCGAAAACTTTAAGAGATATCAACTTTTGCGGTTGGCCACGCCCCCTGGAGGCGTAGATATATCTACCATTGGTTATTGATCTTGGGTTGTCAACCCGAGTATACCTGCCAAATTTCACTGTCTCTAGCGTCAATAGTGTTCAAAATATAGCACAATTTGAAAAATAACTATATATTCAGGTCCGATTTGCCATGCCGCCAAAACCCTGCAAAAAAACTAATACTCTTCTTTACGCACATGTAAGCGCGAGCTCTGCTAACCGCGAAGTTGCTGCCGGGGCTTGGGGGTGGGTTGGATGGACGACCTTCATGAAATTCAGAGTAGATTAAGAGTATCTAAATGTACATATCTACATATGTGGGAAATTGTGTTTGACTCTAGTATTTGAAATGCGATTTTTTGAAAATGGTGCCAAAGGGTGTGTGGCATACAAAATCTGAAAATTACAAAATTTGCGTTATAATAAATGTGCAATAAGATCAATTCTGCATTGCATTTATTATTTAAAAGTGAATGTACCACAGCTACATCTCCCAGACATTAGCGCCATCTAGTGGGAAAATATTAACTTATTCAGAAAAAAGTGGAGTTAACTGCTTGCAGTATATTGGAATGAAATTCAAAGACAAGCGCAAGTCATTGCACACATTAAAGTTGTGTTCAAGCACAAATAAAAGCTCTGACACTACTAGAACTGCTTTGTTTAGAAATGGACCACAAGCAGTGAGAAATAAGTATGCATGTAGAATTGATATTCTTTAAATTGTCAAAGGTCAGCAAAGGAGTTTAGTCGTCGGTGAGCACGATTGAGTAATACTAGGTTATGCAAAGCGGTCTGTTAAGTTAACAGTGAAACGTCACACGGGTCGGCCGCGCTTAAGTTTGTATGAAAATTGGGCAATTTTGGCACTGTTAACTATCTTAAAAGTAGTAGACTAAATTAAGGCGATTCAAATTGCGAATTATAAGTTCTATATAGATTCACGAATCTTTCAATATAAGGGTTTTTGAAAATTTTGTATTCTAAGCCGTTTTCTAGGCAGTTATTGCTGAAGGTAATTCGCTCAACCGCCAATACCTTCGTCTTATGTAAATTAAACTTTATTTTAAACAAGTAAGAAAGCTGTAGTCGAGACTGCTCGACTACGAAATCCCCTGAGCCCTTCTTCGAACGAATAATATTCCAAGAATTATTCGATTCGTTTCTGCACGCATGCAAAACTACGCGCACACATAGACACTGATCTACGCTTCTATGCATGTATGTGTGTATACATGTGTGTAAGCATTGCAAGCGTCTTGCTGTCTCTCTCAGCCTTTGTTGCTGCGCCGCATGGATTTTGATGAGAAAACTTTGATGATTAATAATTCTGTTCCTAGATGGACAATCGTATTGATATCTTCCGATTATTATCATGATATTCATATCTATATGCTAAACCAAACTGCATGTCTCTAGTATTTGAAATGCATTTTTTTCATATTTGGGGGTGGTGGGGCGAAGTGGGGACCGTAATCCAAAATCTGACAAAAACCGAAATTGTATTAAATTAGTATCTATATATATGCAGAAGACTTGGAGACTCTAACTCTAAAGATGAATTAGCTAGAATTTTATAACTGGTTCCCGATAAATTCGTTTATCGATAACTTTTCAAATATACAAGTTATCGAAGTTCTGAAACAAGTTCTGAAACAAACTCGTACTGCGCGTGCAATATACGAACCTAACACAAAAAGAATGAACTCTCTAGCTTTTGTATCTTCGGAAATCGACGCGTTCATACATACGGACGGACGGACGGACAGACGGACATGGCTATATCAACTTTTCTCGTCACCCTGATCAAGAATATATATACTTTGTGGGGTCTGGCACGCCTCCTTCTGCCTGTTACATACTTTTAACAAAACCATTATACCCTGATTTCCCATTTTCAATGGGCTCAGGGTATAAAAACTTTATTTTACAAAAGTAACTGGTAATAACATATACTAATCGTTTCCCATCAATCCACATCCTTATGCCTATCATATTCATTCATCATATTAGAAATCTTTCTGATGGCTGGTTGAACCAGATTATCTGTTTCTTTATGCTTGACTACTTATACTCTCAGTCCTTTTTGGGTTTTTTAATTAATACATACATTTTATTTCGGTCTTTGGGCTTTCTTTTCGACACGGAAGCAGGTGTGAGCAGCAGCTTACCTGATATGACTTCAACATGTACTCTATTTGAATATTGAAATCTCTCTCTCTCTCTCTCTCTCTCTCTCTCTCTCTCTCTCTCTCTCTCTCTCTCTCTCTCTCTCTCTCTCTCTCTCTCTGTCTCTCTCTCTCTCTCTCTCTGTCTCTCTCTCTCTCTCTCTCTCTCTCTCTCTCTCTCTCTCTCTCTATGCGAAACTTTTGCTGCCTGTGGCAATTGTAGGGCCCAACATTTGTTTTTAAGTGTATACACATCCAAGTGTGTATACATATTCCAAGAACTGGAAACTTATTGTTTATTAATCGAAAACTTATAAATTTTATTTTTTAAATTCATTGATATTTTAATATTTATGTTAAAATGAATTCTGCCATCTTATCATTATCATTATTACTACTAAGCTATCATAAGCATGAATTATGCAGTTAGCCATAACAACCATCTCTTTTGACCAGTTCTCAGAAAGAGCCGAGGCTAACATAACTGCAAAATTTGGTTGCTTACATTCCAAAATGCGAAAATTACAGGGTATATTTCGATATGCCACGCCCCCAAAGAGGCTGAAAAATTATTTTGGGTCATCGATAGAGGTGGACATTAGGAACTGAACCATCTGAATTTCAAGCTCCTAGCTTTAAAACTGCCACGCCCCCTGTGGGCGTAGATATATCTACAATAGCTTATTGGACTCGGGTTGTCAACCCGAGTAAACATGCCAAATTTCAAGTCTCTAGTGTGAATAGTGTTCAAAATATAGCACAATTTGAAAAATCACTATATATTCAGGTCCGATATGCCACGCCCCTAATGGGCGTAGATATAAACGCCATAGCTTTTTGAACTTGGGTTGTCACCGCGAGTATACATTTCAAAATGCAACTCTCTAGCTTATCGTCTAGTATGATTACTGGGCTATGGGCGGAAGAGTTTTCCGATTTGCCACGTCACCAACGGGCGGATCGGGAAAATTTTTGCACTTTATAATTCCGGAGCATATAGGAGTATATGTTGCTAATTTCAAGTCTCTAGCTCGAATAGCGCCGAAAAATATCATACGGACAGACGGACGGACAGCAAGACGGACATTGCACAAACCCAATATTTTCTTTTTCCCTTTGGAAATAGAGTATAATAACTTAGTAGATAATGGAACAAATTATGAGGCCGTATTGCAGCAGCAACAACAGTCCCAAATATGTCAGAATAAACGATCAATAAGCAAGATTTACTGAAAGAACAAAACAAGTAAGAAGGCCTAGAGCCGAGACGGCTTGACTACGGGATACCGTGAACACTGCAAAAAAAAACAAAAACTAATGCTCTTCTTTAAGCACGTATAAACGCGCGTTCTGCAACCGCAGTTGATGTCGTGGATTGGGGGTGGATTGTGCAATCTTCATGAGACTTTTGGAGTATAAATTGTACTTTTCGAAACCTCGACGTGTTATGGACGGACGGCCGGACGGACAGGGGTATATCAACTTATTTTTCGTGCTGATCAAGAATATATGTATGTATATACTTTATGGGGTGTGCGACGTCTCCTGCCTGTTACACACATTTTCACAAATCCATTATACTCTGAATTCCCATTTTCAATGGGTTCAGGGTATACGAACAAGAAGAGAAAGATAAATAAATATTACCCATTGAACTTTGGAGCATTATGTATACTCATTTCAATATTTGAAAAACATATGTATATTATGATTTAATATATTTAAGGAAATGTTATTCTTAAAGTGCTTAATTGTATACATGTGTTATAGTTACAAATGTTTCTTTTTTTTATCTGAGTAAGTGTGGGAATAAATGCTGAACATTCTGTTTGACCTTCAAATATCCACATATCCAATGTGATAAGAACATGTTTGCACACATCATATTAAGTATGTATATTCGCATACCCTATACCTATTGAATTAGGGCTTAGACAAGGCTTGAGCAGCTCATACTAAATGTAGTTCTCTATAAAAACCATATATATAAGCTAGACTTACGTTATCGTAAAGACTGCTAACGAATACCATATAAAGTATTTGTATATACAGGGTAACACCTAGTCGACTACTCTATGCGCTCTATGTGCACAAGTTGTTATTTCTCTTCTGCTTCGACTGATAAGCTAAAAGTTTCCCACAGTAGCGAAACAAAAATAAACCAATGAAAATGAAAAAAAAAAAATAACAATATATATATATATATATATATATATATATATATATATATATATATATATATATATATATATGTTTTTTTTCATATATATATATATATATATATATATATATATATATATGCATCAGAGCTCGCACGAAACCGTCGAGGATTTGGCAAAGTCCCTTTCGAGTAGCCTGGGTAAGTAGCAACGTTCTGTGCGCCCGTATATTAGTAATCATACTAGTTGATGAGGTAAAGAGTTGCTATTTAGAATGTATATTCGCGGGGACAACCCAAGTTCAAGAAGCTATGGCGGATAAAAAAATGTCAGCCTCTTTGGGGGCGTGGCATATCGAAAAATACCTTGTTATTTTCGCAAATTTTGCAGTTGTGTAAGCATCGGCGCTTTTTAAGAACTGTCAAAAAATTATGCGTCCACGCCCACTATGGGCGTGACAAATCGGCAAAGTAGTTTTTTGTGGCCAACTGCATAATTCATTCATACAAACAGCTTAGTAGTAAATGCTAACATGGCAGAAAGCATTTTAGCATTAATATAGAAATATTAATGAATTAAAAAAAATAAAATTTATAAGTTTTCGATTAATAAACAAAAAGTTTCCAGCGGGATTCGAATCCAGGTCATTTTAAAATAACATGTAATCGTTAGCTAAACCTAAATAAGTTCACTGCTATAAACTCACAATTCAATCGCAATTCTTAGAATACTATAGCATGCAGCATTTTGAATGTAAGCATAGAAAATCGTTTGAAATATCCCGTTTATTAAATAAATAATCGGCATCTATGGGAACAGAGTCTCTCGCAGTTAGTTGCGCCTAACTGCAACGTTCTTACATGTTTTTATACCCATTGAAAATGGGAATTCAGGGCATAATGATTTTGTGAAAATGTATGTAACAGGCAGAAGGAGGCGTGGCAGACCCCATAAAGTATATATATTCTTGATCAGCATAAAAAAATAAGTTGATTGAGCCCTGTCCGTCTGTCCGTCCGTCCGTCCGTATGTATGAACGCGTCGATTTCCGAATATACAAAAGCTAGAGAGTTCATTATTTTTGTGTTAGGTCCGTATATTGCACGCGCAGTACGAGTTTGTTTCAGAAATTCGATAACTTGTATATTTGAAAAGTTATCGATAAACGAATTTATCGGGAACCAGTTATAAAATTCTAGCTAATTCATCTTAAGAGTTAGAGTCTCCAAGTCTTCTGCATATATATAGATACTAATTTAATACAATTTCGGTTTTTGTCAGATTTTGGATTCCTATGCCCACTTCGCCCCACCACCCCCAAATGTGAAAATAATGCATTTCAAATACTAGAGACATGCAGCTTGGTTTAGCATGTAGATATGAATATCATAATCATAATCTAAAGATATCAATACGATTGTCCATCTAGAAACAGAATTATTAATCATCAAAGTTTTCTCATCAAAATCCATGCGGCGCAGCAGCAAAGCAGCAAAACAGCAAGACGCTTGCAATGCTTACACACATGCATCCACACATACATGCCTGAAAGCGTAGATCAAAGTCTATGTGTGCGCGTGGTTTTGCACGTGGTTTTGCACACGAATTGAATAATTCTTGGAATATTATTCGTTCGAAGAAGGGCTCAGGGTATCTCGTAGTCGAGCCGTCTCGACTAGAGCCTTCTTACTTGTTTTTAGATAGATATTATGGATACAAAGATTTCTTAATTTTCAGATTTTGGATGGCACGCCCCATTCACCCATAATATCAAAATTTTACATACTAGAGACTTAAAAACATAGATACATTTAGATACTCTTAATCTACTCAGAATTTCATGAAAATCGTCCTTCTAGAAATCGAGTTATAAGCGTTCAAAGTTCAGCCCAACCCACCCCCAACCCACGGCAGCAACTGCGCGGTTAGCAGAGCGCGCGCTTACAAGTGCGTAAAGCAGAAGTCTTAGTTTTTATTGTAGGGTTCAGGTTATCTCGTAGTCGAGCCGTCTCGACTAGAACCTTCTTACTTGATTAATCATGGTATAATTTTAACAAAATGTTCACAAATCAAATGCATGTATAAACTATTGTAATTGAACCTTTTAGATCGTAACAAAATAAGTAACAGTGTGCGAGAGTTTCCCGTATTAGTAGCGTAAATTCCTCCAAGCTAAACTGGAGAAATAAAAAAAAAAAAAAAAAACAAATATAAGTCTCCTACTCTGAAAAAGAGTGTGTGTGCATATGCTTTTTGGCTGTTTCTTTCTGAAATGACTGAGACAAGTGAGTCGCATAACTGTTATTTGGGACACATAATATATATAGATGCGACAATCAGCATGGGTACCTTTGAGATTCGAATTGAGTCAACTGTAGTAAATCTTTGATAACTGCGGGTACTTCGCACTTGGCGCTCTGTAAGCGGGTCTTTGTAAGGAAATTTTCAACTAATAGCAATTAGTCAATGCAAATCCCACTTCGAACTGTTGGTATTTAAATTATAGTAGTACATCAAATATGTAGTTATAGACATTCATGTTGCATTAATCTAAGACCGCGCAGCACAATCTGCAGGTTTTATTTATTGTTTCGTCTTAAAAAAAGAAGCAAAAAATAAAATAAATAAAGTACAAAAAACTGAAAAAATGCGAGCATAAGCACTGTTGACTTAGTATAAAACAACATAAATAACGATTGGTAGCGCAACTAAGAGAAATATGGATAGATTAGCAGAGAGAGAAAGAGAGAGAGAGAGAGGGCAACAGGCATGGAGAGGGCGACAGGTAGAGAGAGAGGGAGAAAGAGAGAGAGAGAGAGAGAGTCGCGAGCATATGATAAAATTCAAGAAAAAAAAAACAAGCTAAAGTCAAAGAGCGTGCCAAAGAGTGGCCGAATCCAATTGGTCGTACTGAGACAAATAGGTACAGGCTCCACCCAATGACAGATGACGGGAAATACGCAAACACTTGCCTGAACCACTATGACCTACAAAGCACAATTACAGGCGTACACAGACACACGTATGCAGACAACGCCTGACCAATGAGAACGTGTTTTAGACATAACGGTTTGCGCACAATGCACAGGCAACCGTATGCCGATTGGCTAGCACCCAATGCCGACGCAGACGCAACGGTGAGAGAGTCAGCACGAGCTCAGCCATTGCAAGGCAATTGCTGAATACGAATGCAGAGAGCTCAAGAGTGTGAGAGCGCTGAAATGAATGTTCACAGCTTATCACAGCAGCAACAGCAGCGCTAGCGGCAGCGGTAGGGTGTTTACTGTTGCTGCCGTCACGCCGATAGTGATGACGATGACTGAATTTTGCGCTCGGCTCAGCTGGCGGCTGTTCTATAGGTTAACTCGCCGCTGGTGACAACGTTAGATGTCAGTAACAATTTAGTTCGACACGCGGACGCACCTGTTCCTTTTTTTTTTTTTTTAAATATTTTGTTTGTTGGCAATCAAATCAAATAACCAAAACAAAAAATTAAAAACTGCACATGGCTCCATACGAATTAGCCATGATGTGTGTGAATGTGTGCGAGTGTAATGAATTATTAATTATTAATTATATTATTGTTATTGTTGCAATATGAATTGTTCTACACAAAAAGGCGCCAAGCAGACACTCTAGCGCAAATTCTTCAAAATAAACACGTTAATCAATTAAATTTATAATAATAAGCATTAAAAAAAAGTAAATAATAAACATCCGCTTCTTTTAACGGTAAACTGTTGTTGCTGAACCAAGGTGTGCTGTAGTTCCAATAAGAAACCATCAGAGAAAAATAATGCTCTTGTTATTGCTGTTGCCAAATGACAGAGCACAAAAATGAAAAAGCGCGAAAATCTAGTCAAAAATGAATGCATTTAACATGATTATGATCTACGCATGTATGCGTGTGTGTCTAATGTTGCAATATCTATGAAAGCCAAGAGTTAAACATCAAGCAGTAGCAACAACAACAACAAAAACAAGATCAGCAGCAATCGTCATAAAGTGTTAATTTGTGACTAATTTTTTGTTTTGCCTGATTATTAAATTAATCAAAATAGAGAAGAAGAATAACAACAACAACAACAACAACAAGAGCTAGCAGCTGATGCAATTCTTAAAGCATGAGATATCGATCCACAGTGATAACAACAACACAAACTGAAATTGAGGAATAATTAATCTATATATAGTGGAAAAGAGGGTCAGAAAACCCCGCACAAATAATTTGTCGTTCGACAAATTTTTCCGCAAAAAAAAAATAATAAATAAATAAAATAAAATAAATAAAAATAAAAATTGTCGATTTAATTTTGATTTTGATTTCGTTGTTGACGCCCATATCGAATGCATTTCCACTTGCCCAGCGAGACGGCAACAGCAACTGCAGCAACAACTATTGTCAGCTGTCTCAACAGCTACTATACGGGTTCAATTGCAATTGGAATAGGAGCTATCCCGGCTGGGGAACCCGTCAGCAGCAACAACAGCAACGGGAGCATCATCAAGAGCGGCAATCGCAGCATGGTCACATCATCGGCATCGCCAACGGGTACGGGCTGGTCAGCACCAGCGGAATATAAGAGCGCCAATACGGCTGTTACCGCTGCCACCGCTGGCTCAGCGGCTGCTGCGATCATGTGCGAGGTGTTGCCGTCGAGCAGTGCCAGTGTTGGCAGCAGTTCGCCAACAGGTGGCGCAAGCATTGGCACCGCCAACAGTGTTAACAGTGGCAGTGGCAATAAAATCAATATAAACAACAACAATAGCAATAATAATAATAATAATAATAATAATAATAATAATAATAATAATAATAATAATAATAATAATAATAATAATAATAATAATAATAATAATAATAATAATAATACTAATAATAACAATAATAATAATAATAATAATAATAATAATAATAATAGTCGAAACAACAACAATGCAGTGCATCAGGATTTGTTATGGATGGAGAGATTTGTTCTCGAACGACAACAGGAATATCCCGGCGAATTGGGCAAGTGTCATAATTGAAAGAATATGTATATATATATATATATATATATATATATATATATATATATTATTTTTTTTAGTTAGTTTTTATTTTTATTCAAATTAATCAATTATTATTAAATTAATTAATCAAATATCAATTAAATTAGTTAGACAAAAACAAGTAAGACGGCATTAGTAGAGTACTACGACTACGATCTTCATGAAACTTTCAGAATATAATAATAGCATCTAAATGTGTATGTTTTCAAAATTACAAGTCTCTAGTATTTTAAATGCGATATGAATTTTTTGATCGATAATTTGGAAAGATGAGTTACCGAAAAAAAAAAATAAATAAAAAATAAAAACAAAATAAAATAAACAACTGCGTAACAAACAAACGAGTATTCATGTGAAATTTCAGCTCTCTAGTTTTTGTAGGCTCAATCACTTTATTTTTTTGTGCTGATCAAGAATATATATACTTTGGGGGCTCTGCGACGTCTCCTTCTGTCTGTTACATACATTTTAACAAAACCATTATATCCTGAATTTCCATTTTCAATGGGTCAGGGTATAAAAAATCTTATATTCGAATTTATTTCGTCTTTTTCAAGGTCTAAAATTGTAAATCAGAATTGGTAATCTTTGGCATTTTCCTGACAAGCTTCAGCGCGTGGCCAGGATGACGTTCATAAGATATCGAAAACTTGTGGGGCTTTTTGACTACATGCATACAATGATGTTCGATGATGAGTAAATTGATATCAATAATTGTTATTGATATCAACGCACGGGTCTTAAGTTTTTTTGTAATCTTCTTTTACTTTTTCCTCCTCGTGCTCTCCTTTGGGCGCTCGTCTTTGGTAGAATATTTCATTGAAATCCATATATGCCTAATCGTATCGATAACCTATTATGAAATCTCAGAGCTTGAGAAAGTCAGCATGTGAGGAATTTCGTGAAAGATTGTACTCTTCTCCATAAGACTCGAATACATTTTTGGTTGATTTCTTCTTATTTCTTTAAGTTTGATATGATCTGACAAGTTTTTGCGATTCATAATTTGCAAGTAGATACCCTTTATATATCGTATATATCGAAGATATCATGTCAGCTACACTGGAATTCAAAATGTTTAGCTTACAGAATCTCTGTAACAATGTTTCAGTTAGGCGCAACCAACTGCGAGATACTCTGTTCCCGTACGTGCATTTTATTTTTAAATACAAATTTAATAAATGAAATATTTCGGCAATTAGCAAACGTACATGGCAAGCAACAAACGTTTTTATACCCTGAGCCCATTGAAAATGGGAAATCTGAAATTCGATAACTTGTATATTTGCAAAGTTATCGATAAACGAATTTATCGGGAACCAGTTATAAAATTTTAGCTAATTCATCTTTAAAGTTAGACCCTCCAAGTCTTCTGTATATATATAGATACTAATTTAATGCAATTTCGGTTTTTGTCAGATTTTGGATTACGGTCCCCACTTCGCCCCACCACCCCCAAATATGAAAAAAAAATGCATTTCAAATACTAGAAACATGCAGTTTGGTTCAGCATATAGATATGAATATCATAATCATAATCTGAAAATATCAACACGATTGTCCATATAGAAACAGAATTATTAATCATCAAAGTTTTCTCATCAAAATCCATGTGGCGCAGCAGCAAAGCAGCGAAACAGCAAGACGCTTGCAATGCTTACACACATACATGCATGCACGCGTAGATCAATGTCTATGTGTGCGTGTGGTTTTGCATGCATGTAGAAACTAATCGAATAATTCTTGCAATATTATTCGTTCGAAGAAGGGCTCAGGGGATTTCGTAGTCGAGCAGTCTCGACTACAGCTTTCATACTTGTTTATATACACACTATACACACTGAGTGCACACAAAAGCTGTATACTATAGTATTCTAAGAATTGCCATTGAATTGTGAGTTTGTAGCAGTCAACTGATTTAGGTTTAGCTAACGATTACATGTTATTTTAAAATGACCTGGGTTCAAATGCCGCTGGAAACTTTTTGCCTAAAAATCGAAAACTTATAAATTTTATTTTTGTTATTTTCTAGACGGACAATACCAAACCAAACTGTATGTCTCGAGTATTTGAAATACATTTTTATGTCTCTAGTATATGACATATATTTTTATAATCTGAACCCATTCAAAATGGGAATTCGGAAACTACAAAAGGTAGAGAGCTGAAATTTCACATGAATACTCGTATGTTAATTACACAGTACACAGTTTATTTTGTTTTTTCGATAACTCATTTCCAAATCATCGATAAAAAATAGAAAAATCGTTTTTCTTATGTTTTTAAGCATAACTTCTACATCGTTTAGCTAGATAGATGTATATTTAGCAGAGACCCCGAATAACTCTTGAGGATTTCAAAAAGCCCACAAATAAGTGTTTCTATGGAGTGTTTCACATGGAGTTTTATAAATAAAACTCTCAAAATAACTCTTTCAACATGTGCTTAGGAATATCCCTCCTACTCAGTGAGAAACGCATAAACCGTGGGTTTTTCCGTCTTCGTCAGAGTGGAATTTTTTTGCTGCGTTGGTCAGCGACGCAGTTTTTTTTTTTTTTTCTATGTGCGTTGCTGCTGCGTTGCACTATGGAAATGCCGGTTTGGCAGAAACTCCAAATTTAAAGATATGAACTGAAATTTGGCATATATTCATAGATTATTTTTTAAACTTAATTTTGGATTTTATTGTTTTGGAAGCGATATTCTTAGACATTTCTAAAATGGAACTAAGAAAAAATATATATATATAACAAAAAAATGTTGGACTTTATGCCGCTAAATCGGCATTTGCGCCCATAGCGCATAGTGCGTTGGTCAGCGATGCACACAGGCACACAGAGGGAGAGACAGACACACATACAGTTATAGAGACAGACAAACGACAGACAGCCACACGGACTGTATAGACTTTTATAAATGAGGATTTTAGAAATAAGTTACAAAATAACTCTGTGTGTGAAAGAGTAAAAGTACTAGTCGCAAAATAACTCTTTAAAAAGAGGAATTGTCTGAATTCCTCCATGCCAAACTGTCAGACTAAGAGGGAAAAAAAAACAAAAATAACTCTCCTACTCAGAGCGAGAGTGTTTGTGTGCGCTTTTTGGCTGTATCTCTCAGAGAGAAATAGGACAAGTGAGTCGGATAACTGTTATTCGGGGTCTCTGATATTTAGATAGATATTACGAATACGCAGATTTTGTAATTTTCAGATTTTGGATGTCACGCCCCCTTCGCCCTCAATATGTTTTTTGAGCTTAACTTCTACACCGTTTTAGCCAGAGACTTCATTATGGATACTATGGATATTATGGATACGCTGATTATGTAGTTTTCAGATTTGTGATGTTACGCCCCCTTCGCCAAAAATTGAAAAAAAAACGCATTTCAAATACTAGAGACTTGCAATTTGGCAAATAGATACATTTATTTTCGATTTAGATACACTCTTAATCTACTCTGAAAATTTCATTAAGATCATTCATCTAGAAATGGAGTTATAAGCGTCTTAAGTTCAGCCCAACCCACCCCCACGACAGCAACTGCGCGGTTAGCAGAGCCCGCGATCATACGTTCGTAAAGACGAAGAACATTAGTTTCGACTAGAGCCTTCTTACTTGTTTTCACAGGTGAGGGGTTTGGGGACCGGTATCCAAAATCAGACAAAAACCGATATTGTAATAAATTAGAATCTATATATGTATATGCAGCAGACTTAGAGACTCTAGCTCTAAAGATGAACGATATATAATTTTTTAACTAATTCTCGATAAATATTTTAATCGATAACTATAAATACATATATAAGAAATATGAACTATTAACAATAATAACAATAACATTTATTTAGCTATGGAACTGAATACATACTGTACAGTTATCCGACTCACTTTTTCATTTCTCTCTGAGAGATACAGCCAAAGAGCGCACACAAACATTCTTGCTCTGAGTAGGAGAGTTATTTTTTTTGTTTTTTTTTCCTCCTACTCTGACAGTTTGGCATGGATGAATTCAGGAAATCCCTCTTTTTAAGACGCTTTTTTTGGGCAAGGGGGGCGTGGCATCTAAAATCTGACAAAACCCGAATTTGTATTAAATTAGTATCTATATATATGCAGAAGGCTTGGAAACTCTAACTTTAAAGATGAACGAGATATAATTTTATAACTGATTCTCGATAAAATGTTTTGTCGATAACTTTGAAAATATACAATTTATCGAATCTCTGAAACAAACTCGTACTGCGCGTGCTTTATATGGACCTAACACAAAAAGAATTAACTTTTTAGCTCTTGTATCTTTAGAAATCGACGCGTTCACACATACGGACAGGGCTCAATCAACTTATTTTTTTGTGCTGATCAAGAATATATATATTTTATGGAGTCTCCCACGCCTCCTTCTGCCTGTTACATACTTTTAACAAAACCAGTATTCCCTGATTTCCCATTTTCAATGGGCTCAGGCTATAAAAAAAAAAAACAAAAACAAAAACAAACTGCGCCGCAAGGCAAAAAAAATTCCACACTGACGAAGACGGAAAAACCCACGGTTTATGCGTTGCTCACTGAGTAAGAGGGATATTCCTAAGCACATTTTGTAGTGTTATTTTGGGAGTTTCATTTATAAACGTACATGCGAAACACTTATTTGTGGACGTTTTGAAATTCGAAATTGTTATTCGGGGTCTCTGATATATACATACATATGTATATATACATATCTGTATGCTTACATATAGGAATATATTGTAAAATATTACATATATATACAGATGTATAGATATGTATAATTATGATTGAATATTAAATTCAACAATTTTTTAAATCAGGCAATTATTAGAAGCTGGTGACCTTTAGCATAAACTGTTCGGGCTTCGATTGAACTGTGAACTGTGTTAGCAGTTAGCTAGCTACCGGTGCTGCCTTTGGCACTGGCCACTCGCTAATTAATTATGAAGCGCTATGGTTGAACGCTTAATGCAAATGTTGCCGCCAAAAAACTATCAATTATTCACCATATTTTGGAACAATTATAATTTAATTCATAAATTGAATTACTCATTTTTGTTTTTTTTATACCCTAACCCCATTAAAAATGGGAAATCAGGATATAATGGTTTTGTTAAAAGTATGTAACAGGCAGAAGGAGGCGTGGCAGACCACATAGAGCATATATGTATATTCTTGATCAGGGTGACGAGCTGAGTTCATGTCGGTCTATCCGTCTGTCCGTATGTTTAAACGTGTAAATTTCCGAAGATATAAGAGCTAGAGGGTTCATTCTTTTTGTTTTAGGTTCGTATATTTCAGATATTCGATAACTTGTTTCGTTCCAGAGTTATCGATAAAAACAATTATAGAGAATCGTTTAAAAAATTGGATCCAGTTCATCCTTAGGGTTAGAGTCTCCAAGTCTTTTAAATATAGATAGATACAATTTCGGTTTTCGTCAGATTTTGGATTCTGGTCCCCAATTCACCCCCACACCCTCAAATGTGAAAGAACGTATTTCAAATACTAGGGACATACAATTTGGTTTGTCATATAGATATGAATGTCATGATCATAATCTGAAATTCGGATTACGATTGTCCATCTAGAAACAGAATTATTATTAAAATAAGTTATGGCAGCAAAACCCACGCGGCCCAGCAAGAGAGGCAGCGAGATAGCAAGCCGCCTGCAATGCTTACGCACATACAGCGTAGATCAGCGTGTGTGTGCGCTCGTGATTTTGCATGTATAGTTTCTTACGCGTGGAGAATCGAAACGAAGCATTCTTGGAATATTATTCGTTCGAAAAAGGCTCAGTGGATTTCGTAGTCCAGCAGTCTCGACTACAGCTTTTTTACTTGTATGTATTTATTTTTGTTTGCCATTTTGCATCGCAGTGCGCACCAGCAATCCGTACTTCCTCTGCTCCGCCCTGCCCTCCCATTGGCGTTCGAATAAAACTCTGCCGCTGGCCTTTAAAGTTGTCGCCCTGGCGGACGTCGGAGATGGCACCTATGTGACCATCCGCGCGGGCAACGACGAGAACTGCTGTGCTGAGCTCCGCAACTACACAGCCCAGATGAAAAACGGCGTGGCCAAGTTCAATGATCTGCGCTTCGTGGGACGCAGTGGTCGAGGTGAGTTCCAAAAATTATATACATTAATATATATAAATGTTGGAAAAATCATTTTGTAGGCGAACTTAGAGCAGTGTAACTTATTGCAAGTTTGCATTGTAATAGATTGATGAAAGCTTATAACTACGTGGATATCTATACCTTATATTATTTATTTATTTATTGAAATGTGTTGACAATTCTAGAGTCAAACTTAAGCAAACTATAATTGTATTATGATAAAGGCCAAAAAAGTACACAAAATGTAAATAACAATAGTATCACCAACCTGATGGATGAATTGACAGACCGACCAGCTATGCCCCAATTTACAGCCTTGAATAGTCAGTGATACTATTGAAATTATGACAAAATAGAAAGTGTTAATTGAAAACTTAAAAATTAATATTATAGATTCATTAGGTATGATTATAAAAAAAAAAAAAAAAAAACAATTTAGAGTAATTCTTAAAGTAAAGATTAGCAAAAAAAGATAATATTAAAAACAAAATGAAGAATGAGAGATAATGAGAGAAAATATAAGATAGGATTAGAAAATAGAGCAGCAATTTTGATCAGCAAAATGTGTAATTATGTAGAACTGGCTTCGTCAATGGTATTCAGGAAAGTTAAGCTAATGTTTGCTAAAAGATACACACACCGACAAATCGGATTAGATTAGTTCAGTTCAGATCACTTTTGATAAGAAGATATACATAAATGTAGTTCTTTTAGATACATAAACCTGCGATTCCGACAACCTCTTCGTTTATGTTGAAACAATAAGTGTCATAAAATTGAAGCTTCGAACTTTTAGAATGCAAGAAGCAGTATCGTTAAATCAGCTCTTTTCCCGTCAAATCTGGGAAAATTTTCAAAACAGTGGGCAGTGGGAATTCTGCCTTTTCCCATTGAAATTGGGATTTCAGGGTATAATGGTTTTGTGAAAATGTATGTAACAGGCAGACGGAGACGTCGTAGACCCCACAAAATATATAAATTCTTGATCACCACAAAATAATAAGTTTATTGAGCTCTGTCCGTCTGTCCGTATGAACGTCGAGATTTCAGAAATTACAAAAGTTAGAGAGCTGAAATTTCACATGAATATTTTCCAAATAATCGATACAAAATCTAAAATTTTTTTACTTTTTTACGTTTTTCTACACCGTTTGAGCTAGAGACTACAAATTTGTATATTAGATAGATTTTTTGCATATGCAGTTTTTGTAAATTGCATATTTTAATGCCACGCCCCCTTCCTCCCAAATTTGAAACAAAAATCGTCTTTCAAATACTAAAAACTTGTAATTAGGCACATAGATACATTTAGATACCTTCAACTCTACTCTAAAAATTTCATAAAGATCGTCCATAAAGATCGTTATAAGTGTTCAAAGTATAGCCCAACCCACCCTCAAGCCACGGGAGCAACTGCGCGGTTAGCAGAGCGCGCGCTCATGCGTTCGTAAAGAAGAAGAGTTTCTTTTTTTGCAGGGTTCAGGGGATCTCGTAGTCGAGCCGTCTCGACTAGAGCCTAATCATAATAGCAATACTAATACTAATGACAATGGTATAGTTAGTGTTATCGAGTAAGTTATATTAAGAGTAAGAGTAAGAGTAATTATGGTAATGGTGAAACTAATAGTAATTGTAATACTAATGATAATGGTATAGTTAGTGTTATCGAGTAAGTTATATTAAGAGTAAGAGTAATATTAAGAGTAATTATGGTAATGGTAAAACTAATAGTAATTGTAATACTAATGATAATGGTATAGTTAGTGTTATCGAGTAAGTTATATTAAGAGTAAGAGTAAGAGTAATTATGGTAATGGTGAAACTAATAGTAATTGTAATACTAATGATAATAGCAATACTAATACCAATGGTAACACTAATACTAATGACAATGGTATAGTTAGTGTTATTGCGTAAGTTATAGGAAGAGTAAGTAAGAGTAAGAGTAATTACAATGCAAATTGTTATGCAAATGGTAATACTAATAGTTATGTCAATGGTAATACTTATACGAATAAAATGAAAAAACTAATATTGATTATGATGGTAATGTTAATGCTATTGGTAAAGGTAATACCATACTAATGGTAATGGTAATACTAATACTACTAATTCTATTAGTAATGGTTTACTAATAGTAATGGTAATAATAATGGTAAGACTAATTCTAATTATGATTTTATTATGAGTCAGAGAAAGAGTCAGAGTCAGAATGAGACCGATCTCAGTAAGAGTAAGATCATTATTAAGAGTAATAATAATGTTAATGGCAATACTGATGATAATTTAAATGCTAATGCTAGAGTAATTGTAATTGTAATTCTAAATTCTAATGACAATGGTAATGATCATACGAATACTAATTGTAATACTCATAGTAACGACAATACTAATGGGTATGGTAGTACAAATGGTTGTGTGAGTACTAATACTATTGGCAAAAATAATGATAATACTATTGGTAGTGGTGGTGATAAGGGTAATAGTGATAAACGTTTTCTGAATAGCAGTTGTAATAGTAGTAGTAATAATAAAGAAATAACATGAGTAATAATGGTATTAGCAGAAGAGAAGATATTTTAGAAAATATCGAATTGAAATTGCATCAAGTGCCTGCATGAACGAACGGACTCTAATCTGTGTAGGGCATTTCTCTTTATTAGTCAAATATTCAGATCGGATTTGGCAGCGAACGTATGTAAGTGTCAGTGTATAATGGGCTTTGATTATCTTTTGCTGTTCACGTTCACGTTCACGTTGCAAGGGGTCTAACGGTAGTTAGTATCCCTCTTTCATTGTCATAAGTGCAGTTTACATTCAATCTAAACACTCATCGGATGCGGGCAGGGCGACGGCAATGGTAAAAGCAACGGCGATGACGATGGCAACTGGAGTTCAATCGATTTCTATCTGCAATTGCATAAATCGTTTTGCCACATGCACCGCAGCGATCTGCCGGCTGCTGGCTGCTGGTTGCTGCCTCTGGGTGTTGGCGAGGCTGCAACTCGGGGGCTGTTGTGGGAGCTGGGGCCGCAGCATAAGTATAAATTCTAACGGCCAGTGACCGGCGGCAAGAACTTTTGGACCCGCTGCGTGTCTCTGTGTGCCCAGCACCACCAGCACCACCAACAGCACCAGCCCCACCAGCACCACCGACTGACAGCGTTATTTACTGCTGCTAATTTCGTAGCATGAGCCACAGCGCTGACCCGTACACATGAGCATGGGGCATGGAGCATTGGGCATGGAGCATGGAGCATGGGGCATGGGGCATGGGGCATGAACCATGGACCATGGAGCACTGAATGAGTTCACATGACCGAGATTTGCATATTTTGATGATACATAGCCAGGCTGTGATGCTGTGCTAGGCAACTGTGTAGGCTGGGGATATTGTTGCCTCCTTTACACTCGGAAATTTATGCAAAGCCGTAACCAAAAATCGCGCCAAAATTCTAAACGCGGTTTTGTGTCTGCATATTTTAATTTCCTCTTTTGTGCCGCTGCCTGGTCGGCATCCTGCAACTGCTGCCGTTAACATCCGGCTTCCGTGTGACCTGTAGCCAAGCAGCCAGCCAGCCAGCCAGCCAGCCGGAGTCGTGCCCCAATCCGTAGTCCTATTTTGGCTCGCCCCAATCATAGCCCAAAGGGAATTGCCAGAAACACCTAGACAACACTAATGCAATGTCTTGTCTAAAGTTTTAACGTTCCATCTGCTATCTGAAAGCAATTATTTTTCTCCTTTGTAATTGTCAGAGCACTAGCTCTCTCCCTCTCTCTCTCTCTCTCTCCATCTTTTTCTCTTTGGCCCACCTCATTATACCCACGTAAACAGTATCATAATTTCATGCTGACAAAAAAGTACTGCAAATTCGTTACGTATAATTACGTGTCCATGGACTAGTCAATGCAGTTTGTTAGTCGGAATTATTATGTATATGAGCGATCGGCGGTTCATTCTGCTTACCATTCATTGAGTTGACCCAAAGTACAAGTCTTATCGGAAACTAATTGACTCATGTCCAGCAAACGAAACTCGCGACTTAAGAGCTTCCCACATATCAGCGAAATAGTATCACTTCCACGTCATGTACTGAGAATATATGCTTATTCATGCTGCAGAACAGGCCCTAAATTACAGAGTTCGCAGAAGAAAGTACTTTTTATAGTTTCATGCGGAGCGAGGGCCCGTGACTAAAGTTAAAGTATATTTCAGAATATAATTTATGAAGAGTTCATTCAAGTTTCGGTCAACGCATGGCAATCGGTTCGGTTTCGTCGTGCGATTTGATTTGGCAGACAGCTTTGTCTGTGCCGTCGCGAATTCTTTTTGGCCATACGCTTTTGGCCAGCATCGGTTTTTTGCGTATCATTTGTAATCCGATTGCTGTGCAGCAAAAAGTAATTTTTATACCCTGAGCCCATTGAAAATGGGAAATCAGGGTATAATGGTTTTGTTAAAAGTATGTAACAGGCAGAAGGAGGCGTGGCAGACCCCACAAAGTATATATATTCTTGATCAGGGTGACGAGAAAAGTTGATATAGCCATGTCCGTCTGTCCGTCCGTCCGTCCGTCCGTCCGTCCGTCCGTCCGTATGTATGAACGCGTCGATTTCCGAAGATACAAAAGCTGGAGAGTTCATTCTTTTTGTGTTAGGTTCGTATATTGCACGCGCAGTACGAGTTTGTTTCAGAAATTCGATAACTTGTATATTTGAAAAGTTATCGATAAACGAATTTATCGGGAACCAGTTATAAAATTCTAGCTAATTCATCTTAAGAGTTAGAGTCTCCAAGTCTTCTGCATATATATAGATACTAATTTAATACAATTTCGGTTTTTGTCAGATATTGGATTACGGTCCCCACTTCGCCCCACCACCCCCAAATATGAAAAAAATGCATTTCAAATACTAGAGACATGCAGTTTGGTTTGGCATATAGATATGAATATCATGATAATAATCTGAAGATATCAATACGATTGTCCATCTAGAAACAGAATTATTAATCATCAAAGTTTTCTCATCAAAATCCATGCGGCGCAGCAACAAAGGCAGAGAGAGACAGCAAGACGCTTTCAATGCTTACACACATGCATCCACACATACATGCATAAAAGCGTAGATCAAAGTGTATGTGTGCGCGTGGTTTTGCATACGTGCAGAAACGAATTGAATAATTCTTGGAATATTATTCGTTCGAAGAAGGGCTCAGGGTATCTCGTAGTCGAGCCGTCTCGACTACAGCTTTCTTACTTGTTGTTTTTCTTTTTGCTGAGTCGGAACGGAACGGCATAGCCAGCAGCGAACCAATCGCATTTGAATCAACCGAGTCTCGAGCCGCTGATTGTCCATTTTGATTGAAAGCGCGGCATCTGTTGCGGCGACAAATTAAAATATAGTTTCGAAATCAATAAGCAAGTTGAATAACATATTGGCCACTGGCCAGGCAAAAAACCAGCCAAGCTACGCTAAATGCCAAAAGTCGGCAAATCTGTTAAGGCCCGCTGCTAGCTGGCTGGCTGGCTGGCTGGCTGGCTGGCTGGCTCCCCTGTGACCTAACCCAATGACCTGGCATAAGACCTTTGCTTCAAAAATGTTGTTACCGTTCCTGTTATCCCCAGTCGTGTTGTCCTGCGCCTATTAATAACGTCGCGTTTTGTGGCCGCCTGAATGCCCGCCTGGATGCTATGCTGGCAGGAGGCAGCGGGCAGTGGGCAGCGGGCAGCAGGCAGCAGGATATCCGGCATTTATTTCGTTAAAGCAGCCAGCTTTTTATGTGTGTTGCGCCCGGGTGATAAGATGCGTCCAGCCGGCGCTACAGACGCAGAGAGCGAGAACAACACACACAGGCAGAGGAAGAGAGACTAGCTACATACGCCAGCAAATTCAAATGGGAAATGAAATAGATTTTTATCGCTTTAAGGCGAGCGCAGAAAAGCAAAAACATAATGCTTTTTTGGCCTGTTGGCGCACTCGGAAATCCATTTTTATCATCTTATTATATTATCATCTCTCTCTCTCTCTTTTTTAATGCCAGAATATCATTTGTCTGGAATAAGTGCGATATAAAGTGAATTGTCGGCATCATTATGCTGAGCACCTCACAATGTTTCCAAAAAGAATGGAATTTAATAAGATCACCTCTTGATTTTGATTAGGCGAAAAGCCCATGCAAATATATTTGAGATAATTTTCCAAGCTTTGCGAAATATAAGACAGAGATCATATACATTATTGAATCTGTATAAGTACTCGAGTTGATGTCGACGCCATTTAATTCATGCACTTCTTATACTATACTCTCTCTGTTCTCTGAGAATGCGGTCTGCTTTCTATTATGCTGTCTATTCTCTCTTTCTGTCGCTTTCATTCACTTTCGTATTCACATTAACATTCGTATTCATATTCTCTTAAACTACGAGTATGTTTAATTGTTTTAATTCTCATTCTGATTCTATCTCATTTTTTCTACTTTACTCTTTCTCATTCTCATTCTTAATCTCATTCCCAATCATATTTCTCTACACTTTACTTATGAAGAACTCTTTCCATATTTATTGCTCGGAGCTACTATGCCTAGGTTCAACTCTTTGCAGACCTTGGCCAAATTTGTTGTTTGCTTAACAATTACATCAAATTTGATAATAGAGCGGTTCTCTGAGAATACGCGTTAACCTAACATATACATATGTATGTAGGTTCGACTCAATCGACCGTGATTGAGTAAGCAGTAAAAAGCATCAATATTTCTCTCTCGAGCACTCACTCGAGATGGGCTGCTGCTCGCGGCGGACACTTGAGAGGGTCTACCTCTAGACGACACTTAGCAGTCTTCCAGTCGGCTCCCACGACACACTTCCGCATGGATGGGCTCCCACATAACTTAATTTCCACTCGAGTGGATGCCAGGACGAGTCTGTGAGTAGCGCCGCTCACCCCGCTCGCTTGACTGTCTCTCTGCCTGTCTGACTGTCTGTTTGCAATCGCTTTAGAGGAAAGTCAATTAATAAACAGATTGAGTAAATTAAGTAGTATTTCTCATGCCTATGTATTCTGCGTCTCTCTTTTGTTTACATTCCTCTCCCTCGCACACACACACACACTCTCTCTCCCCAGCCTTCGTCTGTGTGTGTGCCATTAATTAAGTTGTGTGTGAAAGTTTGATTTTTGCGTCTGGCATTTAAATAAATACGCGTTCCCAATAACAAATAAGAGGCGTCCAATAATTATCAGGCGGAACTTTATTTTTATTGCACAGATATTAACTATATCAAAGAAACATACGAAAGAGTTGAGAATGAGAGTTGAATATTCTTTAATCAGTCCATAACATACGAACATCTAGGCAGAGAGTGAGAGTAAATGGGAATCATTTATTCTGAGCAGCAAAAGCTTTTCTAGTTTCTTATGCTTGCAGAACGGGAAGGATTTTAAAGTAATCTCTATAGTTCTTGCCTCTAGTTTTATTTAGCAACAACATCAGGCGTTGGCTGCAAAGGTTACTTTGAACTTGAATTATGAACAATTGTAGCCAGTCATAATAAGTCGATGCTTATTTGAATCGAATCATTACATTTCATTGCCAAAGGAACTACTTCATGAGTCTAGTAAATAAAATAGAAATAGAATAAGTACATCAGATGTATGAACTCGCTTACAGACCCACTCAATAGTTACTGGAGTTAAAATAAAATAAAAAATGCAATTGCTTTTCCATATAGGAGTATTACAATTTTTTATTTCCAAATCAAGCTTATGTATATTCATACTGAATATTAAAAATATATAATGTATATATACATTACATTCCCACACACCCAATTTGCGTTCAGGTAATAAATAGGTATTAATGGCAATATTATTGCATCACAATTCACGATTTTATCCCATTAAAAATAACTTGTGTATTATGCTATTTATACTATTGTTTACTATGCGAATTACCCTATTCAATAGTTGCACTTTATATGCATATTTCTGCAGTTGCTTATATTGTTTCATGTTTCGATTACATATAAAAGAGTTGGGCATGAAGTAGAATACTATTTTTTCAATTTAAACACAATTTGAAAATATTGAATTTCCAATCATTTTAACTAATAAATCGGCTTATTAATTACTTTATCAGATAAAAGCATAGATTCTTCAAAGCTCATATGCCAAGGCTAGCCATTAAATTGCAATATATCTTGAATGAAAACCAATTGAGATTTCTGTATTCGACAAAAGAAAAGGATTTTTTTGCTAATACATCAAGTTTGAATACTCTCCAGTTACTCTCAAATGGAGATGAAAATTCCCAATTTGAGAATATGCAAATCTTCTCAGATGTTTCTTAGAATTCCTCTTCAAAATAATGAAATAAAATTATGTTCATATTCTGCAACATAAAAGCTAAAGTTGCTTAAAATTGATTTCTGTAAAAACTTAAACAAATTTACTAAAGATTTTTAGTAAATTGCAATAATAATAAAATTCAAATTAAAATCGCGTTAAAATTGAACTAAAAAGTCAATTGAGGCACTTGACTTTTTGCAGTCAATCAGTTGATAAAATGACCAAATATACATAAATGAATTAAAAACACATTTTCAATTGTTCAGGCATATATATACATACATATATACAATTTCAGCTGCTCTATAAAGTGCGCTGTCCACTCCATAAGCGGGCAACATATTTTATAAATATAATATGTGTGCGCTTGTCTGGCAGAGTAATATTTATGGGTTTTATTTAACAATTAAAGCCTTTTCCCTGCTGACAAATTCCCCATCAACGATGCGCTGCGAGCATTATTTATGGACTTAAATACCCTCGCACACCAAACGAGCGCTAAATGAGCCACTGTTAATGCGGAATCCACACGCACCAGCCGCACGGCGGATTATTTGGCCCGCCTCCAGGGTCAGCCGGCCGTGCGCTATTTGCAACAAATATTTGATTTGACAATCAAGTGCAAATACAACAATTTGACACCTGACTGCCACTGCAACTGCAACTGCAACTGCCACTGCCACTGCAGCCACCTGTGCTGCTGCGTTGCCTGCGCGTGTCTGATGCGTGTCAGATGCACGCGGACTGATAATGACTGCCGCTGAATTGGCGGGCAAGTGTGAAATTCAAACATGGCCGCAGCCGAATCGCGTTACAAAATAATAATTTGCAGAGCGCTGCGACAGCCGGCGAAACTCGCTGCGCCAACTGCGGCGCAGGTGGTGCAACCACAAGCTTCTGCGCGACGCGACATTGCTGCATCTGCTAACCCCTGATTGAGCAACTAGGCGATACCCTCCGGACACCACGCACAGCATACAGCTAATTCTGCCAGCATTTGTGTAAGCGATTTGCCAGCATGCGAATCGAAAAACCCATCATCAGGTTACCTAATGGAAATTCAGTTTCGCCCAACTCCTGAACTAGAAAGTGGGCAACTCGGCTAGAGTAGGCAAAGAATTCTGGAGTCGCTCTCAGAATGATCTATATGATCTGCGTGACAAACTGATAAAAGAGTGGCATGACAAACGTGCATGACCAAATTTGTATGACAGATTTGAATAACAGATCTGCATGACAGAATTTTCAGACCAAGATGATAAAGTACGCATTTCTTGTTGATTTGACGAAAAACATCTTTCAGGCTATTTGATAGCTATTGCATGATGTGGTTTGACAGACTTGTATGACAGATTTTAGTAGAAAGATTGATATTTCGATACTTCTGAAATCAATGTTTCAGGATGCTTATGAGCTGGATCAATTTTAAGGTTAACTTACATGAACAACTTGCATGCCAGACTTGTATGACAGATACCTTCTGAGATAAATCCTATTTATTAATTATTTTTTCGCATAGAAAGATTTGTACCAAGCTTGACAAACTGTATGGCAGACTTGTACGACAGCCTTGCATGTCAGACTGGCATAACCATCGTGTATTTCAAGATATATATAAATCTATCTAAGTAATAGAATTATCAGCATGTGGTATGACAGACTTGTATGACTGCATTATACCAAGATATTGACTTAAGCTCCATTTGATTCGCTGAATCAATTTTTAGATATTACATGATGTGGTACGGCCCACTTTTACGACTGATTTTGATACTTCTTGAGATCCATACTTGAGAGTTTGACAAATTTGTATTATAATCATGTATAACAGAATTGCATGACAGACAGAGAGAGAGACAAAGATATTGATTCATATTTGTCATTCTTTTTTTTTTTTTGAGAATAATATTGCAGAATACTTAAGAGTATTCATTGCATGAAGCGTTATGCAAGCTTGTATGAGAGACTCGTATAACAGGTTTGTAGGCCATACTTGTATGGTAAACAATAATAACGATCTTCATACTTTTTGAATGTCTGAGATCGATTTCGTTACTTGTTCATAATGAAATCAATATTTCAGGGCATTGAAGTATTTCATAGATATTGCATGAGGCAAGATTAATACTTCTATGGGAACCAAGAAGCTATTGAGTGTATAGCCAAAGCTGAATGAGTGTTCAGTATTCCAGCGTATCCTCTAGTCGATCAGCTGTGCTTAGACAGCGCTAGCTTGTTTGTTGTGGTACAGTTTACGACAACAGCGAGCATATCAACCTGTGCTGCTTGCTGTCCATTTCCACAGCTCCAACAGCATCAACATTTGCAATCAGTCGTTCGCCAATGTGCAACAGCAACAACAACAGCAACAACAACAACAACAACAAATTGCAATGACAACAACGTTGACGAGGACGACCATCAACCACTAACACCGACAGAGTAGCAACCAAATGACCAATGAACCAGCCACAACTCACACACACACACACATACGTATGTATATATCGTGACTCATTCTGCATGCTGTCTGTGGGGAGCTTGTCGCATGTTGTCCTTTTTGCTGCCGTCGCTGGTCAATGTTGATGCTGATAAGTAGCAAAACATGAGGTCGCCAGTAATTATGCGAGTGTTGCAAGTTAATTGCAATTGTGTGCAACTGACGGTAGCAAGATTAATTAAATTCATACATGCACGCGCACAACTGCAACCAGCAACCAGCAACCAGCAACCGGGAACAGAGGAACCGGCAACCAGCAACCGGCAACCAGCAACGAGCAACGAGCAACGACGTGCAACGTGCAACGTGCAACCTGCAAGCGGCAGGCAACAGCGTTTGAAGGACTCGCATACATATACATACACAGATGCCATCACTCAATGCCAGGCGAGTCAATCTGTTTGTGTGCTGCATAAACAAATAAACACCTACACACACATGTGCCAGGCGCATTGTTTAAGTTTACTAATTTCGTGCGTGGCAATGTTTTTACATTCAAATCCATAAACTTGACCCACTCGCAGCCCTTCGGCCCCCAAACGCGCATTTGTATTAGTTAAGTGATTTATTGTCGCAAAATTGTCATTAAAAATTAATGATGCTGCTGCTGCTGCTGCTGCTGTCGGTGTTGGTGTTGGTGTTGCTGCTGTGCTTTGCATTTTATTGTAATATGATTTACATGCTGACCACGACATCGTTCGCATCGTGGGCGTGTCACAAGCCCATAAAGCGTACGACCAAAGGCATTTTGACATTTAAGCCATACAATTTATGAACTACACAAAATGTGCTCTACTTAAATCAATTGATAGCATTTAATTAGTGTTTGCATTGTTTACTTCAAATGAAAAACATTGCCACAGAGAGAGAGAGAAAGAGAGAGGGGAGAGAGAGAGAGAGAGAGAGACAGAGAGAGAGAGAGAGAGAGAGACAGAGAGAGAGAGAGAGATGTACTACCCTTTAATAAGCCGAATTACAACTAAAGGCAGTTGACCTTAAAATCCTACTCAATTATCAACTAAATAACTCCAACTTTGATACATCATTTACTATGCCCTTTTAGACATTGAGATAGAAGGATGCGTGGCAGAAACCACAAAGTCTAGAGATACATACATATATATACAGTGGGCAAAAAAAGTTTAGGTAAACTGCTTAAATTAATATTATATCTATTAGAACCCTTTCAATAATGGGGAAATTTTTAAATTATGATAGTTTACAATTAGAGCAACAATTTTTGACGAAGGGAATGAAAAAGAACTGTATTCCGTTTTTATTTTCTTTTTATGCACCAATAACCAAAACAAATGACGAAAAGCTTGCCAAAAAAGTTTAAGTTTATTTCGCTTGTCCCGCTTACTGTTAGGTGTTGCTCGGAATTTGCAATGGTAATCTTAATTTTTCCTTTACTTCACTTCAAATTCTTGACAATTAATTATAAAGGTATACTTAGTGGGTAAAGGTGTATCCGCAATTGGCAGAGTGATTGGCCGACCACCCACCCACTAGTGTTCAATCCATATTAAAATCGTATGGGGAAACAGCTAGCATTGAGGTTCAGCCCAGATCAGGCCAGCCTTCGAAATTAAGTGCCAGAGATAAGCTACAAATTCTCAGTACAGTAAAGAGCAATCCAAAAAAGTCGGCACCCAAAATACAGGAGGACCTATTTCTCACCTCTGCAGAGCTCTGGAGTTAGCGTTCATCCGCAAAATGCGCGAAATGCGCTGCACAAGGATGGGTACAACGCACGAACTCCCCGTAGGAAGCCGTTGATTTCTGAGGTCAATAAGAAAAAACGACTGGAATTTGCTCAAAAGTATCTAAACGAGCCGGATTTTTTGTTGGACTCTGTTATTTGGAATGATAAGTCCAAATTCAACATTTTTGGGTCGGAAGTAGCTCAAAAAGTGTGGCGAAAACCAAACACTCCTTTACACTATTTCCATCAAATTTTGTCATGAAACCTACTTTTACTTAAACTTTTTTTGCCCACTGTACTGAGACTGGTCATCTATGTAGCTGCCCGTATGAACGAGCGATCATCTCGTGTATGAAATATGTTAATTATATTAAACATATATTTTAAATATACAGTTCATTAAGAAACACACTGGGAAAAAATGAAATTTAAACTTGAAATGTTGAACATAACATAACTTTTATAGTATTTTATGTAATGTTATCGGCAAAAATCCCATTGTAAGTATTTTGTAATTAATGAATGAACGGGCACACTAATGTGTGTTCTTCTTCTTTGGCGATCTTTGCTTGGGGCTGGTTGTGATTCAATTAAATGAAATTAAAATCAAATAAAATAAAAGACATCATAAAAGAAAAACTAAATATTCTGGTGTTTAATATATAAAAATACTTCAGTGAAAACAATTATTAATACATTTCAACATAAAATGTGAAAAATATTGCTGTATACTAAACACAGTATGGGTTTATCAAATACACATATTGGCCACTCACGATAATACTCGACAAAATTGTACAAGAAATTCGATACAGAGAAATATAATAATTTGAAAATTAAGTTCCCATAGTATACCATAGACGCACCCGCAGCGCAGCTCGTAGATCACGTGCCAATTTCTCAAATTTTATCTTGGACTTTAGTAAATTTTGGATTGTGCAACCAATTTCGTCGGTTCTTCAACGAGTTCATTGCCGATCGACGCGCAGCCGATCTAGAACTGGCCATGGGCTGGGTTTTTGTCGGGTACCCGTGGGTATGGGCTGGATAATCGAGTTTCGGTTTGAGTACGGGCGGGTGCGGGTTACGCAGCTCAGCCCGATTTACCCGAAATAATTTGGAAATATGAGAATGCAATTGTGAGATATTTAAATATTTTCAATTTCAATTGCAAATATTTTCTTTTCTTAACTTCGTGTACACTATTTCAAGTGGTGGCCAAACATATTATTTTCATCCCTGTGAGCTCTGAAAGGCGCACAAGATTGTCAAGCGCGCATCTCGATGTCATTTTTATTAAAAAAAAGAAGAGACCCAAAAAAATATAAAAAAAAAAAAAAAAAAATACCCCCACAAACAAACAACACAAATAACCCACTTATTTTTTTTTTTTACCCCCCCCAAAAAAAAAAAATAAAAATTTTTTTTATTTTTTTTTTTTTTTTTCCCCCCTTTTAAAACTATTTTTTTATATAAAAAAAAATAATAAAAAAACAAATTTTTTATTTTTTTTTTTTTTTTTCCCCCCCCCCCCCCCCCCCAATTTCAAAAAAAAACATTTCAAAAACAAAAAATTTTTTTTTTTTTTTTTTTTTTTTTATATAAAAATATGTAATTTAAGTGCTGTTTTTATTTTTGTTAATTTTTTTTTTTTCATTTCTGTTATATAAAAGCCCCCCCCCCCCCAATTCCCCCCCCCCCCCCCCCCCCCCCCCCGGCCAAAAAAAAAAAAAATTTTTCCCGGGGGGGGGCAAAAAAAAAAAAAAAAAAAAAAAAAAAAATCAAAAAAAAACACAAAAAAACAAAAAAAAAAAAAAAAAAAATAAAATTTTTTAAAAATTAAAAAAAAAAAGAAAAAAAAAAAAAAAAAAAAAAAACTCTACGCACCAAAAAAAAAAAAAAAAAAAATTCTCCCTCCCCTTCCCCCCCCCCCCCCCGCCCGCCGGCCGCCCGCCCGGCCGCCGGCGCCACTTATTTTTTTTTTTTGTCAAAAAAAAATAAATTTTATGGGGTCTGCGATGTCTCCTTCTGCCTGTTACATACATTTTCACAAAACCATTATACCCTGAATTCCCATTTTCAATGGGTTCAGGGTATAAAAAAAGTCGGGTTGCAAATTTTTTTTAGCTTTCGGGTACGGGTAAAATTTTACTCTTCGGCCCTTAGGCTGGGTCGGGTTGGGTGCAAAATTTCGGCCCATGCCCACCTCTACTCTGATCATTCCTCAACCCTTTTCGTGCATGCATTAGTATTGGTACATGCATATATGTACACTCATGTACATGTCTGGGATATGAATTGAATTGAGTGAGTGCAAGGCACACAATGAAGCGAATGATGAGCGCGTGTTGCGCATAACAGCAGACGGCAGTCGGCAGATTGAGGGAGAAATTCTAGCTTGCAAATACATAAGTTAACTGTAACCAGATTAAAGATTTGCAGCGGTGTCTATTTTGTGTAGGCGACAACTAATTTAAATGAATCGAGTATAAAAACAAGTAAGAAGGCTCTAGTCGAGACTGCTCGACTAAGAAATCCCCTGAGCCCTTCTTCGAACGAATAATATTCCAAGAATTATTCGATTCGTTTCTGCACGTATAAGAACCTTTACATGCAAAACCACGCGCACACATAGACGCTGATCTACGCATGTGCGCCTGTATGTGTGTAAGCATTGCAGGCAGTCGCCTGTTGTTTTGTCTCGCTGTTTCTCTTGCTGGGCCGCGTGGGTTTTGCTGAAAAAACTTTATTGATTAATAATTCTGTTTCTAGACAGATAATCGTATTAATCTCTTCAGATTATGAATATGATATTCATATCTATATGCTAAACCAAACTGCATGTCTCTAGTACTTGAAATTATTTTTTTTTCACATTTGGGGGGTGGTGGGGGCGAATCGGGGACCGGAATCCAAAATCTGCTAAAAACCGAAATTGTATTAAATTAATATCGATATATATATATGCAGAAGAGGCTCTAACTCTAAAGATGAATTGCATACAATTTATGATAAGGTTAAAGAAATGCTGCCCTGACTGCGATTTACCAAAAAATTATTTAAATATGATGGGCACTTTGCGAAAATTGAGGCGGTTGTCTGGAAAGGTCTTGCAATAATAAACAAACAAAACATAAAATATGTAATCTACTATATCTCCTGGACTATAACACCAGAACGCACGAATCGGTTCTACAGTATGGTATTTGTGGGAAAGTTCTTGGGCTCCGTGAAGTGGAACACCTGCAGATGAATTGAATGCTTGCCTGAAGGCATCACTTTTGTGGAATAACGTGAACACATTATCGCTAACCACTAATATGAGTTCAACTTCCAATGTACGCAGGTGAAAATGTATGAATTCCTCGAATTCCAATGATTCCGAGTGATCTTCCGTTTGACTTCAAACGTTTGCAATTTCCGGTTCGCCTCGGGTTCGCAATGACAATTAACAAGTCGCAAGGCCAATCGCTTAGTGTTTGCGGGATAAATTTGGAAAATCATTGTTTTTCACATGGGAGTTATACGTTGCGTGTTCACGAGTTGGGAAACCATCCGCTTTGTTTGTGTTAACGTCAGATCAAAATACAAAAAATGTGGTTTACCGAAGAGGAAAGGGTTAATTTGCGGGCACGCTTCATTACTTTTGTGAAATGAAATAAAATGTTTACTTTTCAAATATGAAACAAAGAAAATAATTTTTCTTAATCTTTAAGTCCCCAAACGAAATGTTACTAAAAACGAATCCATCTGGTGCCGTAACGGAGTTCGGAGTTTATAAACAATCAAAAACTAATTGCGTTAGACTGCCCCATTCGATTGTGGAGGATAAATGAGGACTTCCCAACCTATGCACTGGTTGTCTTTGGTTTCAGTTGTGCAATATATAACTAAAAATTATAAAAATAAATAATATAAATCTACCACGACAGACGGTAGATCTATACCATTAGTATCCCATTGAACGGATATATGAATGCAGACCCTTTAATGTTAATTGGCATAAATAATTCTCGGCTGGGATCAACATTGAGAGACTTGATATCCGAAACCCGAAGTAGGCACCACGCGTGTTCGTTCCAGATGAAGAAATTGGCGGAAGAAGCTTCTGCTGCCAACAGTCAGCAGGAGATGAACATGCAGGAGATGAAAAACCAGGAGAAGTCTACTCAAACTGCTAATGGTCAGGGCCAATTCACAATCAGATTTTATACTTTGTTTACATTTTTAACAGCGAACAACTGGCCACCAATCATGGGCGACAAAGAACAAGAATTAATAATTAGATATAAAAACTAATAAAAAGTGAAAAAAAGTGAAAAATACAAATTGTGCTAGTGCTAGTGATTTCCTATAATAAATTGCCAAAAGTGAAACATAGGCAGCAAAGAAACTACGGCAGAGACGTAAATTTGTAAAAGCTCGATGCGGGAATTATGGAGATTCTGCAACAGCAGGAGCGACCATTTAACTAATCCATGCAGAGCTCAGAGCAATGCGAAAGTGCAAGCAGTCTGTGCAAATGACTTTCTCTTTCAGACCCGGAAACTGTCCCATAGCCTCAATGGATCCACCATTCCAGCCAGCAAAACCGTAGAATGCCTGGGAGTGCACTTGGACGAGGCTTACCTGGAGGCAACTTATAAATGCCAAAAGACCGCAATTAAAAGTAATTACCAAAAAAATGTACTGGCTATTAAGACCGCGCTAGCAGTTAAGACTTGAAAATCAAATATGGAAATAATTCAGCGCTAACGATCTAAAACCCTAAGAACAATAACTGGGCTCCTTGGTATACGACAAACTATGACATACATAAAGATCGCAAACTTCCTGTTGTCGAAGAGGATATACAAAAAAGCGCATGACCACTGCACTGTTCTAGCTATAGAACTCGTCGACAACTCAAATAGCAGTCGAAGGCGCTTAAAAGATTCTAGATTTGCCAAATAGAGAGCAGAATTAGTTATTAACATGTAAATATATGGATTAAGCTCATTGGAGCTGAAACCATCCGTTTATATACTGGTAATTCATAAATTTGCTTATTGCAAATAAATAAATATTAAAAACAAACAAAAAATTCTATGTTTGTGTAGAAATAAGATGAAATTACTTGCTAGCTACATTAAAAGGCCAATTAAAAGAGGGATTAATTGCAGCTTGGAACTCCATAGAGCCAGAGATCTGCTACAATTTGGTGAAATCTATTCTCAATCGCTTGCAAGCAGTTACATCTGCCAAAGATTTTGCAACCAAATAATGAAAATTAAGTTTTAAGTTTGTTTTTCATTGCATTTTTGTTGTTGTCCGATTTGGCGTTGAAGCTCATAATCGGACTTGTTATTGTTTTTTTTTTTAATAAAAAATTGTTGCCAGCTTGAAGAAATTGAATTTTTTGTTTTTTTTTCAAGTTACTAATATTAGAGCTAAATCACCCTCAAATTTATACTTGTTTACTATTATTAAAATGCTACTTAATGTGTAGTATAATAGATCACTTTATGAACCGCCATCAAAACTTTTTTTTTATATCAAAATGTGACTAAGTTATAGCGTGTTATGTGAAAACGAACAGGGGGTACGGTGACTTAAGTGGTACAGTGTATATATTTTTCCCACCGTTATCAATTAGGAATTTTCGCAAGTTCTTGCTCCTTCTAGCCCCTTCTTGAACCACTCCATCCAACCTTACCACCTAAAAGAATATTACGAAAGACAAATCAAATTCAATTCCGCATGAGAGTTGAATGGATCCTGTTACCGCTCACAGTATGCAGAAATAATCGGTTGAAGTTTATTCAATGCCCACCGTTGTACAAAATACATATACAAATGCAAATACAAATACAAATACATATAACTACAATTACATATTCATATAAATTGCAATGCGTTAAAAATGAGTCAAAATACTTTTGTCTTCCATTGTACGATATGAGCCAATGCACTCATGCTCTCATTGCTATCAAGAGACTTAATTCTTTTCGGTTCCACTTTGTTAAAGAAGCATGCAATGTCAAAATACTATTCCCCAGCGAAAGGATGATGATAACTCGGCTTCTGTACAAAGTAACTCAGTAGGCTTTTGATAGCTTATCGGAACACATTTGTTCAAAAATTATAAAAATTTTTCTGAAATTTCTACTATTTTTAAAAACTCGTTTTTACCACTATCTGGGAAATTCTTTTAATGCTTTACGAGTTTAGAACAACTCATAATCCAATAAAGTTGCAATAGTATTATAGTCATAGTCATCACTATGACGGATATTGATCTCGACAATATCAGTGAGATGAGCAGTGGAAGTGATATCTATGTTCCACGTACAAGATCTGCAATACGAAGAAAAGGCACTAGGAAAACAATAACAACAAAATATGGCAAAACAGTGAAGAAGGATCCCCTCCAACAAAAATACGCATTGGAAATAAGGAGAATAACTCAAATGCTGCCTCACCCATTTACAATGATGCCAATATTATATCAGATGAAGACACCACTATCCCGGATGATGACTCTATTGTTCTTGTTTCTGGTATCCCCGCTGTTCCTACCTCCGCTGCTCCTTCTACATCCGTTGCTCCTGCTATAACCGCTGTTACTACTACCACTGCTGCTCCTGCTACCATCGTTGCTCCCTCTAACACCGCTGCTCCTGCTACCACCGCTGCTCCTACTACCACTGCTACTCCTACTAGTTCCTCAGATACCTTAAGTTCCAGCCTTTTCATACAACGTATACAAGCAATTGACAAAAAACTAAGAGATGTTGTAATTTGCAACGATATACCATGTGAAGTTGCCATTGAAGTTTTAAACATATCTGCTAAATACCAAGAACTCATGATAGAATTATACGGAAGAACAAAAGAATTGGAGACACTACAACGTATTCGCCCTCAAACTAACATTCAAAATACTACTGCTGCACCAATTACAACATATGCATCCATTGCTGCAACCACAACTGTTCCTACTCCTCCGATTGCTGCTCCCCAAATCCGCAAAGTTGCTGAAACATGGTCAGCAATTGTAACAAGTAACAATCCAGAAGAGACACCTCGTCAAGTTGCAGAACGTGTTCGTAAAGAAATTGCTCCCGCCCTTGGCGTCCGTGTACACGAGGTACGTGAACTTAAACGTGGTGATGCTATTATCCGCACACCATCAACAAGTGAGCTCCGACGTATGGTCTCTAATCCAAAATTCAAAGAAATCGGACTAAACATTAAAAAAAATACTTCACCAAGACCGAAAATTTTAGTTAGAGATGTCGATAGCAGCATTACACCTAAACAACTAATGGATGGACTCTATAAAAATCATGACACTAAACACATGTCAAATGATATTTTTGAGAAATCTGTATCCATTATCTCAAAACCTTGGAATAGTGAAACTGGACCCACAACCAATGTTATAATAGAATTGGAACAAAAAGCCCCAGACATCTTAGAAGATTATGAAAAAATGTATATTGAATGGTTTGCTTTCCGATGGCGTCCCATGACTCCAAGCTATGCTTGCTTTAAATGCGTAGGTTTTGATTATAGGGCATCGGAATGCAGAATGAAAGAGATAGTGTGCCGTCAATGTGGACAAGAAGGACACCGCGCATCAAGCTGCAGCAATCCTGTACGTTGCAGGAACTGCAATTTTAAAGGACTGCCCTGTAATCACCGTATGCTCTCAACAGTTTGTCCAATATACTCTACAATACTTGCGAGGGTGGCAGCTAGACATTAACAATGTTTAGCTTCATCCAAACAAATTGTGGTCGTCTTCATCCAAGCAAATTGTGGTCGTAGTCGCGCTGCTGTCATTGAACTGGGAGTACGAATGAGAAACACAAGAACACAGTTTGCACTATTACAAGAACCATACGTTGATCGTGGAGGTAGAATCACCGGATTACCAGCAGGCATGCGAGTCTTCTCCGACCGCCACAACAAAGCTGCTATTGTCGTAGACGACCAGAGGTCGTCCCTCCCTCCCGCTCCACCTCATCACCGCTAGCGCCCTATCTACCCAGCTCTCGAACAACAACAGGGAACGTACATTGATCGACAGTCGGCGGACTAAATCCACGGATAACACAGAAATCGTCGCCACATAGATGTACTATCACCAACGATCAGCGTCTACTCGCATAGACGAGTGTAACGGTGGATCTAAGCGATCACAACATCAACTTATAGTTTCACTAATCCGACAGCACATTGAGACTAGCTCCTGTGCCTCGGAACCAACTGACGCGACATAGGAGATAAGAACCATCGAGAGTCCCTCTGAAGAATTCGTCACAGACATCAATACTAACCACTCCCTCCCTTCCATCAATAGACACGACTTCTCGACAACCACAAAACATCGTTACTAATACCCCCCACTAACGCTCGCCGCACACTCGACTCGGCGAAGACTTCAACACACTCGCCATCACAGTAACAAATCAAACACTACTTCAATACAAATCACCCGAAAGAAAGAAAAGAGACAGCGAAAAAGAAACTGGAGAAGAATTCGGGAACACCAAAACATCCAGGGATCTGTTTACAAAATAGCCGTGGCCGTAAGAAGCAACGATTTGTTGCCTCGTGAATAAGAACCGTATAACTGGCACGACTGTGCAAACATCCACTCCGTAGTTTTCCCACGCAAAAGACCAGTAAACATTATCATCCTCAGAAACACCACCAAACCTGAATCATTGAAATTGAAGAAGCATACCAAAATTAGAAGAGACGCTCACCTGGCTTAGAGGCATCACTGGGAGTATGGTTAAGCAACTTGGCGAGCAAACCTGAAATTTATCAACACTATTTCCCGCTGTTAACAGATGGAATTTCCACTGAATGAAGCGCCCACGTGTGGTGCACTCCTCAAAGCTGACAAAGACAGAAGTGATCCTACATCCTATCGAGGTATCTGTCTGTTACCAGTGTTTGGCAAAGTACTAGAAGGGATCAAGGTGAACCGAGTAAAAGAGATACTCACAGACGAAAATCGATGGCAATTCGGTTTTCGCCCTGACGTTGTGTAGAAGATGCCTGGAGGCATGTTGTCAACAGTGTCGAAGCCAGCCTAAGTCGATATGTGCTTGAGTCTTCATTGACTTCAAAGTGCATTCGACCATGTCAATGGACGCAGCATTACACCGACTATCAGACCTAGGATGCAGGAAATTAAATCTGCGCAGTTTCTTTTCAGACCGAAAAGCTAGCATTATCAACAATTTTGGTGAAGTAAATATTGACGTTACACGAGGCTGTCCACATCCATTTTTAACACTAATACATCCTTCTGCAAGACTTGAAACACACTGCACTTTTATGCATTTGCTATATCTACTCTACTCATAAAAACTCCAATCTCTACGCATCACTGAGAGCAACGCTATACCGAATCACAAATTTGGTTTTAGAAGACAGTACGGCACGCCAGAACAAGTACACCGAACATCAGTGAGATGAGCAGTGAAAACGATGCTGTTGTACCACGTACTAGGTCTGCCATGTGTAGAAAAGGATGAGGAAAGCCTCCTCTGACCAAAGATGGCACAGTTTTGAGTAAAGAATCGTCACCAACCAAGAGGCATATCGGGAAAAAAGACAACGACTGAGACAGTGCTGCCCCAATTTATGATAATATTAATATCATTTCTGATGAAGACACCACTATTCCTGATGCCTCGTAAATAGGCAAGAAATGAAGTCATCGTATGTGAAGACAATCAGCCGCGAGAGGCAGATAAAATTGTTTACCGGAAAATCCATATTTGACCAAAACCAAACTAATTATAGCTACGAAACACCGCAAATAGAATATAATCGATATATATAACCGAGCACAGTATAAGTAGTTGCCAATCTCAAAAAATTCCAGATCCATTTATAAAATCACAATCATTATTTAATCCTAAATCATATAAATAAAATCACCCCTCTAATACTATCCAAATCAAAAAAAAAATACAAATATAACAATATATTTTTAAAATCTAATCCAATCCTTCCCTTCAATTTTAAATCAATACATCACACCTAACCTTCTTACCTACCCTCCACATCTTATATCATAATACTTTTTGGGTACTTCACTACTTCACATCTCCAAATAATGGTTATAACTAATGGTAAAGAAAGAAAGAAAGATCCCACTTAACCTTCTTAAAATATTCAATGTTTAAAACAAAGAAGAAACTAAAATAAGCGATTCACTTTTTAAAAATTGAAAACAATATCGAAAATGTTAAAATAACTACATCTTAAAAAAAAAAGTAGTGGATTATGACGTTGTGTTAGCTATATTTGATGACTGTTGAGTAGTATTAAAGAGAAACTGACAAGTAGCGCTAATCGAATAGTTAGCATTTATACAATTAAAGGATGTATTGTCATTAGCAAAGAGATAACTATAGAGATTGAAATGGATTGACCAAGCAGCAATACCTGAACGTCAAGGCGCTAAATAAGCGAAATGGATTTGACATTTTTCCGCCTTACGCAAAAATAAAAGAAATTAAATTGAAGAAATCGACGGGAAAGTTTTGAATGTTTTAACTGGATACAACTCATGCCAAGTATACCCATTATGTGAAGCAAAGCCAAATCAGTTACTGCAGCAGCTATTCGTCCATATACAAACAAGAAATGAACTCGGCATATGTGAAGACAATCAGCCGCGAGAGGCAGATAAAATTGTTTACCGGAAAATCCGAAACAAACAGTTAACAAAAAAGTGAAACAATAATACAATAAAATTCACACTGACATTAAACGGGAATGTTTTCCTTCTGGAAAATAACTCTGTTAACTAACGGGAATCCATGATTGCGAATTCATTTCTATACTCTCCAAAAAAAAATAAAAAGTGGAGGAATAGAGATTCCATCTTTATCTTTTGAGCGGACTACAGCTATATCCGACTATTGAAGCGAAGCCGGATGGTTCGTAAGGAACGCAACACTCTATACTGAGATCTCAAGAAGCCGACAATAGCAGAGCTCATTGGCGGAAGAAGCTTCTGCTGCCAACAATGAGCAGGAGATGAAAAAGCAGGAGATGAAAAAGAAGGAGAAGTCTACTCAAACTACTAATGGTCGGGGCCAATCACTCAGATTTTATACTTTGTTTACATTTTAAAAATCGTAGCTTCAACCTCATTAACAATAATAATTACCACTCCACAGGCTCTTTAACACACTTCCCGTACAGTTCACGCCAATATAAAATAAATTCTATTTTCATGAAACCTTTTGCTCACTTCAAACCCAAATAAATGAAATACCACCTAAAAGAATATTACTAAAGACAAATCAAATTCAATTCAGCATGAGAGTTGAATGGATCCTGTTACCGCTCACAGTATGCAGAAATAATCGGTTGAAGTTATTCAATGCCCACCGTTGACAAAAACAAACAAATGCAAAACAAAACAATAACTACAATTAAATTCAAAAATTGCAATGCGTTAAAAATGAGTCAAAATACTTTTGTCTTCCATTGTACGATATGAGCCAATGCACTCATGCTCTCATTGCTATCAAGAGACTTAATTCTTTTCGGTTCCACTTTGTTAAAGAAGCAGCAATGTCAAAATACTATTCCCCAGCGAAAGGATGATGATAACTCGGCTTCTGTACAAAGTAACTCAGTAGGCTTTTGATAGCTTATCGGAACACATTTGTTCAAAAATTAAAAAATTTTTCTGAAATTTCTACTATTTTAAAAACGCGTTTTTACCACTATCTGGAAATTCTTTAACGCTTACGAGTTTAGAACAACACATAATCCAATAAAGTTGCAATAGTATTATAGTCATAGCATCACTATGAGGAATGATCTCGACAATATCAGTGAGATGAGAGTGAATGATATCTATGTTCCACGTACAAGATCTGCAATACGAAGAAAAGGCACTAGGAAAACAATAACAACAAAAGATGGCAAAACAGTGAAGAAAGAATACCCTCCAACAAAAATACGTATCGGAAATAAGGAGAATAACTCAAATGCTGTCTCACAAATTTACAAGGATATCAAGGTTATTCTGATGAAGACACCGCTATCTTTGATGATGACTCTGTTGTTCTTGCCTCTGCTACCTCCGCCAGCTCGATTCGATACGTGCTTGGAGTCTTCATCGACTTCAAAGGTGCATTCGACCATGTCGAATGGGACGCAGCATTACACGGACTATCAAACCTTGGATGCAGGGAAATTAAGATCTGGCGCAGTTTCTTTTCAGACCGAAAAGCTAGCATTATCAACAATTTTGGTGAAGTAAATATTGACGTTACACGAGGCTGTCCACAGGGGTCCATTAATTTGGAACAGCTTAATGGACATCCTTCTGCGAAGACTTGAAACACACTGCACTTTTAGTGCATTTGCTGATGATCTACTGCTACTCATCGAAGGAAACTCCAGATCTCAATTAGAACTCAAAGGCACCCAACTAATGGAAATAGTTGGAGGATGGGATATAGAAGTAGGCGTATCTGTCTCAATCACAAAAACAGTAATAATGCTCCTTAAGGGATTTGTCTGCTGGAAGACATCCTGCTGTAAGGTTTGCAGGAGGAAATCTCCGGTATGTGACACAATACCGTTACCTTGGTATCACAGTCGGCGAACGGTTGAATTTTCTCCCGCATATTGCATCTTTACGTGATCGGCTGGCTGGAGTCGTCGGAGCCCTAACCCGTGTGCTACGCGTCGACTGGGGATTCAGTCCACACACGGCGAAGGAATATGCCGGACTCATGTTACCTTGTGCATTATTTGGTGCCTTGATATGGAAAAACAGTGATGAGACTATCGGTGCTAGAAAATCCCTTAAATCCTGCCACCGGCTCATCCTCTTAGGATGTGTCCCTACATGCCGAACAGTATCTACAGATGCCCTTGAAGTACTTGCTGGAGCTCCACCACTTGACCTTGTGGCAACACGCAATGCAATGCAATTCAAAATTAAACGTGGTTACACTATGGAAGAAGGCGATTGGTTTTACGGTCAAGATACCTCAACTTTTGATCGTAAAACAAGAAAAACTTTATTGGAAGAACACTTACTACGTGAATGGCAACTCCGATGGAATAGCAGTGAACACGGCCGTGTTACATACCGCTTCATCCCTGATGTAAATCTCGTCTTCAACCGCCCGGATTTCAAATTCACCATGTTGACCAGTTTCTCAATAACTGGTCATGGATCTTAAATGCTTTCTTACATACAGTGGTCTTAGCGAAACTACTGAATGTCTATGTGGCCATCCAAGAAGACTGGCAACATGTTTTATGTACCTGCCCCCTCTACTCAAATGTGCGTGATCTTGAAGGACTTAAAATCCAACAGACACCATCAGGTGAATGGAATGTTAAAGATACACTGTGGAGTTCTGTAAGTATGCAATTACTTGAGAATTATGCTTCTATAGTATTCAACAGGAGACGTTTACAACAAGTATAAGCTCAAACTTAAACTTGGCTGACCAATGCCGGACTATAATCAAACTTGGTAGTAGCTTAACTACGAATGGCCAACCAGAGCTCCTGGTTGTCGGAACCGAATTTGGGTAGTAGTCTAGACTACGAACAGTCGATCAAAACTGTTAATTTTAACCACGGGATTGGTTAGCGCCAAGGCTAACCATGAGGTTGGCCCCTAGTGGGAATCGTGGTGGCTGTGGTGTAAACGTTATGACTCAATGTGGAATTGAGTCACAACATGTTGCGATCCAAACAAGTCATTATTGGATCCCAACCGGATACTGTACCCGTAGTCAGTAGAGGTTAGATAGGCCTCGCCTGAAACCAAGAGGAAATTAGTGTCCGACAACACTATTTCAATTTAGTACAAAAAGAACTATCTTTTTGGGCGTTGGTGAACGCTTTTCTTTCACCCACTGTACTATGTGTCACCTATGTGACACATGAGAGTACCGTGGTAGTAAACATCCTTTCGGAAGTACACGCCACGTTAAATAAAACTCAGGATTTTCTGTACAAAGTAACTAAAACAAAAATAAAAAACTTCTAATTTAAATTTCGACGAATAATCAATCAAAAAGAAAGTAAACAAAATTCTTTTAAATTAAATTTCTACGACGAATAAAAATAAAAAAAGCACATATATTGTGCAAATTGTTATTCAACTTCAACAGCAGGCTTGTTCTTAAGCACGACGTGCAAGCATCGGCCGCCGCACTAGACATGCAACACAGCAACGGCGAAGAAGACTAAATACAATAGGAGAATATGACCGATTGAGATATCGAGTGAGCAGAGGAAGATCATTGGCATTCCAATATGATCCCACTGCGAACTACAGTGATGATGACAAGTTAGAAATTGGACCAATGACAACTGTAAGCTGATCAAGATGTGACATAGCTTTGGTGTTAGCATCATCTGGAATTGCGGCGACTCTTCTAGATGGGGGTCGTACTGCACATTCTGCACTTAAGTTGCCACTGAATTTAATCACAATTGATACTCCAACCTCCAATATTTCCCGATCCAGTGCAATGGGAAAATTGTTGATGCAATGCAAGCTCATTGTTTGGGATGAGTGCACAATGGCACATAAGAGAAATCACTTGAAGCACTTAACTTCACAATGAAGGATCTTCGACGAAATAACATCTTTGGCAATTTGATGATATTGTTGACAGGCGATTTAAGCCAGACGTTGCCAGTAATTCCCCGTGGAACTCCTGCAGATGAATTGAATGCTTGCCTGATGGCATCACTTTTGTGGAATAACGTGAACACATTATCGCTAACCACTAATATGAGTTCAACTTCCAATGTACGCAGGTGAAAATGTATGAATTCCTCGAATTCCAATGATTCCGAGTGATCTTCCGTTTGACTTCAAACGTTTGCAATTTCCGGTTCGCCTCGGGTTCGCAATGACAATTAACAAGTCGCAAGGCCAATCGCTTAGTGTTTGCGGGATAAATTTGGAAAATATTGTTTTTCAATGGGAGTTATACGTTGCGTGTTCACGAGTTGGGAAACCATCCGCTTTGTTTGTGTTAACGTCAATCAAAATACAAAAAATGTGGTTTACCGAAGAGGAAAGGGTTAATTTGCGGGCACGCTTCATTACTTTTGTGAAATGAAATAAAATGTTTACTTTTCAAATATGAAACAAAGAAAATAATTTTTCTTAATCTTTAAGTCCCCAAACGAAATGTTACTAAAAACGAATCCATCTGGTGCCGTAACGGAGTTCGGAGTTTATAAACAATCAAAAACTAATTGCGTTAGACTGCCCCATTCGATTGTGGAGGATAAATGAGGACTTCCCAACCTATGCACTGGTTGTCTTTGGTTTCAGTTGTGCAATATATAACTAAAAATTAAAAAATAAATAATATAAATCTACCACGACAGACGGTAGATCTATACCATTAATATCCCATTGAACGGATATATGAATGCAGACCCTTTAAGGTTAATTGGCATAAATAATTCTCGACTGTGATCAACATTGAGAGACTTGATATTCGAAATCCGAAGTAGGCACACGCGTGTTCGTTCCAGATGAAGAAATTGGCGGAAGAAGCTTCTGCTGCCAACAGTCAGCAGGAGATGAACATGCAGGAGATGAAAAACCAGGAGAAGTCTACTCAAACTGCTAATGGTCAGGGCCAATTCACAATCAGATTTTATACTTTGTTTACATTTTTAACAGCGAACAACTGGCCACCAATCATGGGCGACAAAGAACAAGAATTAATAATTAGATATAAAAACTAATAAAAAGTGAAAAATACAAATTGTGCTAGTGCTAGTGATTTCCTATAATAAATTGCCAAAAGTGAAACATAGGCAGCAAAGAAACTACGGCAGAGACGTAAATTTGTGAAAGCTCGATGCGGGAATTATGGAGATTCTGCAACAGCAGGAGCGACCATTTAACTAATCCATGCAGAGCTCAGAGCAATGCGAAAGTGCAAGCAGAATGGTGCTGAACGTCCAAAGTCTGTGCAAGTGACTTTCTCTTTCAGACCCGGAAACTGTCCCATAGCCTCAATGGATCCACCATTCCAGCCAGCAAAACCGTAGAATGCCTGGGAGTGCACTTGGACGAGGCTTACCTGGAGGCAACTTATAAATGCCAAAAGACCGCAATTAAAAGTAATTACCAAAAAAATGTACTGGCTATTAAGACCGCGCTAGCAGTTAAGACTTGAAAATCAAATATGGAAATAATTCAGCGCTAACGATCTAAAACCCTAAGAACAATAACTGGGCTCCTTGGTATACGACAAACTATGACATACATAAAGATCTCAAACTTCCTGTTGTCGAAGAGGATATACAAAAAAGCGCATGACCACTGCAATGTTCTAAGTATAGAACTCCTCGACAACTCAAATAGCAGTCGAAGGCGCTTAAAAGATTCTAGATTTGCCAAATAGAGAGCAGAATTAGTTATTAACATGTAAATATGTAAATATATGGATTAAGCTCATTGGAGCTGAAACCATCCGGTTATATACTGGTAATTCATAAATTCATAAATAAATATTAAAAACAAACAAAAAATTCTATGTTTGTGTAGAAATAAGATGAAATTACTTGCTAGCTACATTAAAAGGCCAATTAAAAGAGGGATTAATTGCAGCTTGGAACTCCATAGAGCCAAGATCTCTACAATTTGGTGAAATCTATTCTCAATCGCTTGCAAGCAGTTAATCTGCCAAAGGTTTTGCAACCAAATAATGAAAATTAAGTTTTAAGTTTGTTTTTCATTGCATTTTTGTTGTTGTTAAATAAAAAATTGTTGCAGCTTGAAAATTGAATTTTTTATTTTTGGCGGAAGAAGCTTCTGCTGCCAGCAATGAGCAGGAGATGAAAAAGCAGGAGAAGTCTACTCAAACTGCTAATGCTCAGGGCCAATTCACCCTCAGATTTTATACTTTGTTTACATTTTTAAATATATCGTAGCTTCAACCTCATTAACAATAATAATTACCTACTGGCCACAGGCTTTTTAACACACTTCCCGACTTCACCCATATAAAATAAATTCTATTTTCATGAAACCTTTTGCTCACTTCAAACCCAATAAAGAAATACCACCTAAAAGAATATTACTAAAGACAAATCAAATTCAATTCAGATAGAGTTGAATGGATCCTGTTACCGCTCACAGTATGCAGAAATAATCGGTTGAAGTTTATTCAATGCCCACCGTTGTACAAAATACATATACAAATGCAAATACAAATACAAATACAATAACTACAATTAATATTATATAAATTGCAATGCGTTAAAAATGAGTCAAAATACTTTGTCTTCCATTGTACAATGAGCCAATGCACTCACTCTCATTCTATCAGAGACTTAATCTTTTCGGTTCCACTTTGTTAAAGAAGCAGCAATGTCAAAAGCTATCCCCAGCGAAAGGATATGATAACTCGCGTGATATAAACCAAACTAATCAAACAGTAAATGTATGTTTTTTAACTCTGATTAAGTAGGCCTTGACATCGAATCGCTTCTGTACAAAGTAACTCATAGGCTTTTGATAGCTTATCGGAACACATTTGTTTTTTCTGAAATTTCTTATATTTTTAAAAACGCGTTTTTACCACTATCTGGGAAATTCTTTTAACGCTTTACAGTTTAAACAACTCATAATCCAATAAAGTTGCAATATATATAGTATAGTCATCACTATACTGATATTATCTCACATATCAGTGAATGAGAGTGGAAGTATATCTATTTCCACTACAAATCTGCAATACGAAGAAAAGGCACTAGGTAAACAATAACAACAAAAGATGGCAAAACAGTGAAGAAGGATCCCCTCCAACAAAAATACGCATTGGAAATAAGGAGAATAACTCAAATGCTGCCTCACCCACTTACAATATGTCAATATATCTGATGAAGACACCACTATCCCGGATGATGACTCTATTGTTCTTGTTTCTGGTACCCCGCTGTTCCTACCTTCGCTCTCCTTCTACCTCCGCTGCTCCTGCTATCACCGCTTGTCCTCTACCACATATCCTACTACTCCTCAATACCTTAAGTGCCGCCTTTTCAACAACGTATACAACAATTGACAAAAAACTAAAGATGTTGTAATTTCAATGATATACCATCGAAGTTGCCATTGAAGTTTTAAACATATCTGCTAAATACCAAGAACTCAATAGGATTATACGGAAGAACAAAAGAATTGGAGACACAACAACGTATTCGCCCTCAAACTAACATTCAAAATACTACTGCTGCACCAATTACAAATATGCATCCATTGCTGCAACCACAACTGTTCCTACTCCTCCGATTCTGCTCCCCAAATCCGCAAAGTTCTGAAATGATCAGCAATTGTAACAATAACAATCCAGAAGAGACACCTCGTCAAGTTGCAGAACGTGTTCGTAAAGAAATTGCTCCCGCCCTTGGCGTCCGTGTACACAGGTACGTGAACTTAAACGTGGTGGTGCTATTATCCGCACACCATCAACAAGTGAGCTCCGACGTATGGTCTCTAATCCAAAATTCAAAGAAATCGGACTAAACATTAAAAAAAATACTTCACCAAGACCGAAAATTTTAGTTAAGATGTCGATAGCAGCATTACACCTAAACAACTAATGGATGGACTCTATAAAAATCATTACACTAAACACATTCAAATGATATTTTTGAGAAATCTGTATCCATTATCTCAAAACCTTGGAATAGTGAAACTGGACCCACAACCAATGTTATAATAGAATTGGAACAAAAAGCCCCAGACATCTTAGAAGATTATGAAAAAATGTATATTGATGGTTTGCTTTCCGATGGCGTCCCATGACTCCAAGCTATGCTTGCTTTAAATCGTAGGTTTTGATTATAGGGCTCGGAACAGAATGAAAGAGATAGTGTGCCGTCAATGTGGACAGGACCCGCCATCAAGCTGCACAATCCTGTACGTCGGAACTGATTTTAAAGGACTGCCCTGTAATCCTCCTACCAAATTTACCAAACCTTCATCCAACTTCCTCTTTAACTGGAGACAAGAGAAACACAAACACTTTCACTATTACAAGAACCATACGTTGACTGGAAGAATCACCGGATTACCATCAGGACTTCTCCGACCGCCACAACAAACTGCTATTGTCGTAACGACCAAGCACCTATACCGAACACTTTTGAAGACGTACCACGCCAACAATACACCGAGTGGCTTTTATAGCATTCGAACACTTTTCAAAAAAACTACTCATTAACAGCGATAACCACTGTCTAAAATCCACCTACCTAGGAAAAATGGTATTGCAGAATCATCACAAGATGTCTGTTACTTCGCAACATCACGAGATAGTGAAAACGATGCTGTTACCACGACTAGGTCTGCCAGTGTAGAAAAGGATGAAGAAAGCCTCCTCTGACCAAAGATGGCACAGTTTTGAGTAAAAATCGTCACCAACCAAGAGCAACGGGAAAAAAGACAACGAGAAGTCCCCCAAAAAAATCTAAACACCACTACCTACCTCAAAGGCAAAATAAACAAATAACACCCAGGATTGTTTACCATCCATACCAAAACCCAAAACTACAACACCAATCAAAAAACCGACAAGTATAGTTGCCACTCAAAAAACCAATCCAAAAAACACTAAATTATTAATCCTTAAAAAAAACACCCAACGTCTAATAGCAGTAGTCACAGGGGTCAAAGAAAGGATACAAATAAAAAGTAATTCTAACCAATCAATAACCCCTTTCAATTAAAACAAAAAGATCGACACCCGAAGCCCTCTTACCTACACCAACCACATTGCATTGGAACGTGAAATACTTTACAAATTTTTGGGTACTTCACTACTTCACATCTCCAAAATGGTTATACTAATGGTAAAGAAAGAAAGAAAGATCCCCTACCTCTTAAAAGTTTAACAAAGAAGAAACTAAAAAGCGATCACTTTAAAAAAAAAAAAAACTAACTAAAAAAAAAAGTATGGATTAATTGTGTACACAAATACTGAGATAAAACTGAATACGCAAAAGTATTATAAAAGGATGTAATAAGAAACTAGAATAAAGATACCAGACCTGCACCTAAAAAGCGAAATGGATTAACCGCCTTACCAAATAAAATCGACGGGAAAGTTTTGAGTTTTACTGGAACACTCAGCCAAGTATACCCATATAGCAAAGCCCAGTTACTCACCTACTCCAATACAACAGAAATGAACTCGCATAAACAACAGCCGCGAAGGCAATAAAATGTTACCGGAAAACCGAAACAAACAGTTAACAAAAAAGTGAAACAAAATACAAAAATTCACACACATACGGGAATTTTTCCTTCTGGAAATAACTCTTTACTTAACGAATCCCAATTCGAATTCATCTAACGTCTCCAGAAAAAAATAAAAGTGAGGAATAGATTCCACTTTATCTTTTGAGCGGACTACCTAACCGACTATTAAGCGAAGCCGGATGGTTCTAAGGAACGCAACACTCTAACTAACTCAAACCGACAAAGCAGAGCTCATTGGCGGAAGAAGCTTCTGCTGCCGCAATGAGCAGGAGATGAAAAAGCAGGAGAAGTCTACTCAAACTGCTAACTCAGGGCCACACCCTCAGATTTAACTTTGTTTACATTTTAAAATGTAGCTTCAACCTCAACTTACCTACTGGCCACAACTCTTTAACACACTTCCCGTACATTCACCCAAAATAATCTATTTTCATAAACCTTTGCTCACTTCAAACCCAAAAAAAACCACCTAAAACAACAAATCAAAAAAAGTATCCTGTTACCGCTCAATATCAGAAATAATCGGTTGAAGTTTATCAAGCCCACCGTTGTACAACAAACAAATGCAAACAAACAACAACTACAAAAACAAAAACAAGTTATCAACTTTTCTCATGTATTCCCACTACTCTACTACAAAAATCTTTCTTCCACTTTGTTAAGAAGCACTCAACTACCCCACGAAAGGATAAAACTCGGCTTCTGTACAAAACTCATAGGCTTTTATAGCTTATCGGAACACATTTGTTCAAAATAAAAAATTTTTCTGAAATTTCTACTATTTAAAAACGCGTTTTTACCACTATCTGGAAATTCTTTAACGCTTTACGAGTTTAGAACAACACATAATCCAAAAGTTGCATATATAAGTCATATCTCACTAACGGATATTGATCTCGACAATATCATAATAGCAGTGGAAGTAATCTATTTCCACGTACAAGATCTGCAACGAAGAAAAGGCACTAGGAAAACAATAACAACAAAAGATGGCAAAACAGTGAAGAAAGAATACCCTCCAACAAAAAACGTATCGGAAATAAGGAGAATAACTCAAATGCTGTCTCACAATTACAAGGATATCAGTTATTTCTGATGAGACACCGCTACTTTGGATGACTCTGTTGTTCTTGCCTCTGCTACCCCGCCACTCGATTCATACTGCTTGAGCTTCATCGACTTCAAAGGTCATTCACCAGTCGAATGGACGCAGCATTACACGGACTTCAAACCTTGGATGCAGGGAAATTAAGATCTGGCGCAGTTTCTTTTCAACCGAAAAGCTAGCATATCAACAATTTTGGTGAAGTAAATATTGACGTTACACGAGCTGTCCACATCCATATTGGAACAGCTAATGGACATCCTTCTGCGAAGACTTGAAACACACTCACTTTTATGCATTTCTATATCTACTGCTACTCATCGAAGGAAACTCCAATCTCAAGAACTCAAAGCACCCACTAAGGAAATAGTTGAGGATGGGGATAGAAGTAGGCGTACTGTCTCATCACAAAAACAGTAAAAGCTCCTTAAGGGATTTGTCTGCTGGAAGACATCCTGCTGTAAGGTTTGCAGGAGGAAATCTCCGGTAGTGACACACCGTTACCTTGGTACACAGTCGCAACGGTGATTTTCTCCCGCAATCATCTTTACGTATCGCTGCTGGAGTCTCGGAGCCCTAACCCGTGTGCTACGCGTCGACTGGGATTCATCCACACACACGGCGAAGGATATATGCCGGACTCATTACCTTTCTTATTTGGTGCCTTATATGGTATAAAAGTGATAGACTTACGGTGCTAGAAAATCCCTTAAATCCTGCCACCGCTCTCCTCTTAGATGTGTCCCTACATGCCGAACATATCTACAGATGCCCTTGAAGTACTTGCTGGAGCTCCACCACTTACCTTGTGGCAACACGCAATGCAATGCAACAAAATTAAACGTGGTTACACTATGGAAGAAGGCGATTGGTTTTACGGTCAAATACCTCAACTTTTGATCGTAAAACAAGAAAAACTTTATTGGAAGAACACTTACTACGTGAATGGCAACTCCGATGGAATAGCATGAACACGGCCGTGTTACATACCGCTTCATCCCTGATGTAAATCTCGTCTTCAACCGCCCGATTTCAATTCACCATGTTACCATTTCTCATAACTGGTCATGATCTTTAAATCTTTCTTACATACACGTGGTCTTAGCGAAACTACTGAATGTCTATGTGGCCATCCCATAGAAGACTGGCAACATGTTTTAGTACCTGCCCCCTCTACTCAAATGTGCGTGATCTTGAAGGACTTAAAATCCAACAGACACCACAGGTGAATGGAATGTTAAAAACACTGTGGAGTTCTGTAAGTATGCAATTACTTGAAATTACTTCTATATATTCAACAGGAGACGTTTACAACAAGTAAAGCTCCTTAAACTTGGCTGACCAATGCCGGACTATATCAACTTGGTATAGCTTAACACGAATGGCCAACCAAGCTCCTGGTTGTCGGAACCGAATTTGGGTAGTATCTATGACTACGAACATCTCAAAACTGTTAAAACCACGGATTGGTTACGCCAAGGCTAACCATAGGTTGGCCCCTAGTGGGAGATCGTGGTGGCTGTGGTGAAACGTTATGACTCAATGTGGAATTAGTCACAACATGTTGCGATCCAAACAAGTCATTTATTGATCCCAACCGGATACTTACCCGTAGTCAGTAGAGGTTAGATAGGCCTCGCCTGAAACCAGAGGGAAATTATGTCCGACAACACTTTTCAATTATACAAAATAGAACTATCTTTTTTGGGCGTTGGTGAACGCTTTTCTTTCACCCACTGTACTATGTGTCACCTATGTGACACATGAGAGTACCGTGGTAGTAAACATCCTTTCGGAAGTACACGCCACGTTAAATAAAACTCAGGATTTTCTGTACAAAGTAACTAAAACAAAAATAAAAAACTTCTAATTTAAATTTCGACGAATAATCAATCAAAAAGAAAGTAAACAAAATTCTTTTAAATTAAATTTCTACGACGAATAAAAATAAAAAAAGCACATATATTGTGCAAATTGTTATTCAACTTCAACAGCAGGCTTGTTCTTAGCACGACGTGCAAGCATCGGCCGCCGCACTAGACATGCAACACAGCAACGGCGAAGAAGACTAAATACAAGGAGAATATGACCGATTGAGATATCGAGTGAGCAGAGGAAGATCATTGGCATTCCAATATGATCCCACTGCGAACTACAGTGATATGACAAGTTAGAAATTGGACCAATGACAACTGTAAGCTGATCAATGTACATAGCTTTGGTGTTAGCATCATCTGGAATTGCGGCGAATCTTCTAGATGGGGGTCTACTGCACATTCTCACTTAAGTTGCCACTGATTTAACACATTATACTCCAACCTCCAATATTTCCCGATCCAGTGCAATGGGAAAATTGTTTCAATGCAAGCTCATTGTTTGGGATGAGTGCACAATGGCACATAAGAGAAATCACTTGAAGCACTTAACTTCACAATGAAGGATCTTCGACGAAATAACATCTTTGGCAATTTGATGATATTGTTGACAGGCGATTTAAGCCAGACGTTGCCAGTAATTCCCCGTGGAACCCTCAATGAATTAATCTTCCTGATGGCATCACTTTTGTGGAATAACGTGAACACATATCGCTAACCACTAAATATTCAACTTCCAATGTACGCAGGTGAAAATGTATGAATTCCTCGAATTCCATATTCCGATGATCTTCCGTTTGACTTCAAACGTTTGCAATTTCCGGTTCGCCTCGGGTTCGCAATGACAATTAACAAGTCGCAAGGCCAATCGCTTAGTGTTTGCGGGATAAATTTGAAAATCATTGTTTTTCAATGGGAGTTATACGTTGCGTGTTCACGAGTTGGGAAACCATCCGCTTTGTTTGTGTTAACGTCAATCAAATACAAAAAGTGGTTTACCGAGAGGAAAGGGTTAATTTGCGGGCACGCTTCATTACTTTTGTGAAATGAAATAAAATGTTTACTTTTCAAATATGAAACAAAGAAAATAATTTTTCTTAATCTTTAATCCCCAAACGAAATGTTACTAAAAACGAATCCATCTGGTCCGTAACGGATTCGGAGTTTATAAACAATCAAAAACTAATGCGTTAACTGCCCCATTCGATTGTGGAGGATAAATGAGGACTTCCCAACCTATCACTGGTTGTCTTTGGTTTCAGTTGTGCAATATATACTAAAAATATAAAATAAATAAAATCTACCACGACAACGGTAGATCTAACCATTATATCCCATTGAACGGATATATGAATGCAGACCCTTTAATGTTAATTGGCATAAATAATTCTCGCTGGGATCAACATTGAGAGACTTGATATCCGAAACCCGAAGTAGGCACCACGCGTGTTCGTTCCAGATGAAGAAATTGGCGGAAGAAGCTTCTGCTGCCAACAGTCAGCAGGAATGAACATGCAGGAGATGAAAAACCAGGAGAAGTCTACTCAAACTGCTAATGGTCAGGGCCAATTCACAATCAGATTTTATACTTTGTTTACATTTTTAACAGCGAACAACTGGCCACCAATCATGGGCGACAAAGAACAAGAATTAATAATTAGATATAAAAACTAATAAAAAGTGAAAAATACAAATTGTGCTAGTGCTAGTGATTTCCTATAATAAATTGCCAAAAGTGAAACATAGGCAGCAAAGAAACTACGGCAGAGACGTAAATTTGTGAAAGCTCGATGCGGGAATTATGGAGATACTGCAACAGCAGGAGCGACCATTTAACTAATCCATGCAGAGCTCAGAGCAATGCGAAAGTGCAAGCAGAATGGTGCTGAACGTCCAAAGTCTGTGCAAGTGACTTTCTCTTTCAGACCCGGAAACTGTCCCATAGCCTCAATGGATCCACCATTCCAGCCAGCAAAACCGTAGAATGCCTGGGAGTGCACTTGGACGAGGCTTACCTGGAGGCAACTTATAAATGCCAAAAGACCGCAATTAAAAGTAATTACCAAAAAAAGACCGCGCTAGCAGTTAAGACTTGAAAATCAAATATGGAAATAATTCAGCGCTAACGATCTAAAACCCTAAGAACAATAACTGGGCTCCTTGGTATACGACAAACTATGACATACATAAAGATCGCAAACTTCCTGTTGTCGAAGAGGATATACGAAAAAGCGCATGACCACTGCACTGTTCTAGCTATAGAACTCGTCGACAACTCAAATAGCAGTCAAGGCGCTTAAAAGATTCTAGATTTCCAAAAGAGAGCAGAATTAGTTATTAACATGTAAATATGAAAATATGGATTAAGCTCATTGGAGCTGAAACCATCCGGTTATATACTGGTAATTCATAAATTTGCTTATTGCAATAATATATTAAAAACAAACAAAAAATTCTATTTTGTGTAGAAATAAGATGAAATTACTTGCTAGCTACATTAAAAGGCCAATTAAAAGAGGGATTAATTGCAGCTTGGAACTCCATAGAGCCAGAATCTGCTACAATTTGGTGAAATCTATTCTCAATCGCTTGCAAGCAGTTATATCTGCCAAAGGTTTTGCAACCAAATAATGAAAATTAAGTTTTAAGTTTGTTTTTCATTGCATTTTTGTTGTTGTTAAATAAAAAATTGTTGCAGCTTGAAAATTGAATTTTTTATTTTTGGCGGAAGAAGCTTCTCTGCCCAATAGCAGGAGATGAAAAAGCAGGAGAAGTCTACTCAAACTGCTAATGCTCAGGGCCAATTCACCCTCAGATTTTATACTTTGTTTACATTTTTAAATATATCGTAGCTTCAACCTCATTAACAATAATAATTACCTACTGGCCACAGGCTCTTTAACACACTTCCCGTACAGTTCACGCCAATATAAAATAAATTCTATTTTCATGAAACCTTTTGCTCCTTCAAACCCATATGAAATACCACCTAAAAGAATATTACTAAAGACAAATCAAATTCAATTCAGCATAAGTTGAATGGATCCTGTTACCGCTCACAGTATGCAGAAATAATCGGTTGAAGTTTATTCAATGCCCACCGTTGTACAAAATACATATACAAATGCAAATACAAATACAAATACATATAACTACAATTACATATTCATATAAATTGCAATGCGTTAAAAATGAGTCAAATACTTTTGTCTTCCATTGTACGATATGAGCCAATGCACTCATCTCTCATTCTATCAAAGACTTAATTCTTTTCGGTTCCACTTTGTTAAAGAAGCATGCAATGTCAAAATGCTATTCCCCAGCGAAAGGATGATGATAACTCGGCGTGATATAAACCAACAATCAACAGAGTAGTTTTTTAACTCTGTTAGTAGGCTTGACATCGAATCGCTTCTGTACAAATAACTCAGTAGGCTTTTGATAGCTTATCGGAACACATTTGTTTTTTCTGAAATTTCTTATATTTTTAAAAACGCGTTTTTACCACTATCTGGGAAATTCTTTTAACGCTTTACGAGTTTAGAACAACTCATAATCCAATAAAGTTGCAATAGTATTATAGTCATAGTCATCACTATGACTGATATTGATCTCGACAATATCAGTGAGATGAGCAGTGGAAGTGATATCTATGTTCCACGTACAAGATCTGCAATACGAAGAAAAGGCACTAGGTAAACAATAACAACAAAAGATGGCAAAACAGTGAAGAAGGATCCCCTCCAACAAAAATACGCATTGGAAATAAGGAGAATAACTCAAATGCTGCCTCACCCACTTACAATGATGTCAATATTATATCTGATGAAGACACCACTATCCCGGATGATGACTCTATTGTTCTTGTTTCTGGTATCCCCGCTGTTCCTACCTTCGCTGCTCCTTCTACCTCCGCTGCTCCTGCTATCACCGCTTGTCCTGCTACCACTAGTAGTCCTACTAGCTCCTCAGATACCTTAAGTGCCAGCCTTTTCATACAACGTATACAAGCAATTGACAAAAAACTAAGAGATTTGTAATTTGCAACGATATACCATGCGAAGTTCCATTGAAGTTTTAAACATATCTCTAAATACCAAGAACTCATGATAGGATTATACGGAAGAACAAAGAATTGGAGACACTACAACGTATTCGCCCTCAAACTAACATTCAAAATACTACTGCTGCACCAATTACAACATATGCATCCATTGCTGCAACCACAACTGTTCCTACTCCTCCGATTGCTGCTCCCCAAATCCGCAAAGTTGCTGAAACATGATCAGCAATTGTAACAAGTAACAATCCAGAAGAGACACCTCGTCAAGTTGCAGAACGTGTTCGTAAAGAAATTGCTCCCGCCCTTGGCGTCCGTGTACACGAGGTACGTGAACTTAAACGTGGTGGTGCTATTATCCGCACACCATCAACAAGTGAGCTCCGACGTATGGTCTCTAATCCAAAATTCAAAGAAATCGGACTAAACATTAAAAAAAATACTTCACCAAGACCGAAAATTTTAGTTAGAGATGTCGATAGCAGCATTACACCTAAACAACTAATGGATGGACTCTATAAAAATCATGACACTAAACACATGTCAAATGATATTTTTGAGAAATCTGTATCCATTATCTCAAAACCTTGGAATAGTGAAACTGGACCCACAACCAATGTTATAATAGAATTGGAACAAAAAGCCCCAGACATCTTAGAAGATTATGAAAAAATGTATATTGAATGGTTTGCTTTCCGATGGCGTCCCATGACTCCAAGCTATGCTTGCTTTAAATGCGTAGGTTTTGATTATAGGGCATCGGAATGCAGAATGAAAGAGATAGTGTGCCGTCAATGTGGACAAGAAGGACACCGCGCATCAAGCTGCAGCAATCCTGTACGTTGCAGGAACTGCAATTTTAAAGGACTGCCCTGTAATCACCGTATGCTCTCAACAGTTTGTCCAATATACTCTACAATACTTGCGAGGGTGGCAGCTAGACATTAACAATGTTTAGCTTCATCCAAACAAATTGTGGTCGTCTTCATCCAAGCAAATTGTGGTCGTAGTCGCGCTGCTGTCATTGAACTGGGAGTACGAATGAGAAACACAAGAACACAGTTTGCACTATTACAAGAACCATACGTTGATCGTGGAGGTAGAATCACCGGATTACCAGCAGGCATGCGAGTCTTCTCCGACCGCCACAACAAAGCTGCTATTGTCGTAGACGACCAGGGCCCCCCCCCCATCCCAGGCGTACGCTCGGAAATCGCTCGATTCCTCACCCCAAGCCATCACACAAAACCACACCACTAACAGAGCAGCTGTGTGCAACACCCGTCATCAGCCGACTAACTCACCCCAGTCAGTAAACTCCGACGCTCTCATATCAAAACAAGGGAACGTGATCACGTCGAGCCAGGTACTAAAGTCCACGGTAACAATGAAATCGTCGCGCACGGAGAAGAGTACTATCACCAACGATCAGCGTCACGGGGCGCAAGACGGGGTAACGAGGGGATCTAGCGATCACAACATCAACTGTAAGTTCACAACCGGACAGCACAGGAGACTAGCTCCGGCCCCGAAACTCAAAACGGCGGCGACGAAGGAGAGTAAGAACGCATCGATGGAGTCCCTCTAGAAGAATTTCGTCACATAACATCAGAAACAAGGAACACATCCGCTCCCTTGTCCATCAAGTAGGACACTGGGGGCGTCGACAACCACAGAAGACACGGAGCGGGGAATACCACCCTCACGACGCTCGCCGCACACTCAGGAACTCGGCGAAACTCAACAGCACGTCGCCACACAGAACAAATCAAACACCTCAAACAAATCACCCGAAAGGAAAGAAAAGAGAGAAGGCGAAAGAAAAGAAGAAGTCGGGAACACCAAAACGATCCAGGGGATCTGTACAAAAACCGGGCCGAAGAAGCAACGAGGCCTCGCAAAAGCACTCCTCAAAGCGGACAAAACAAAGGACCACACCACAGATCGTCGACCAGGAAAACAGAAGACAAGGAACCAGAAAAGAAACTCACAGAGAAAATCGAGGCAATCGTTCGCCCGGGGAGAAAGCCGGAGCAGTGTCAACAGTCAACCACAAATCGAACGGTGTCTCAGACAAAGACATCGACCACGAAGGGACGCAGATACACCACTATCAAACCACAAAAAGAAGCGACTCTCTCAATCAAACCAATCAACAATTGAAGATATCGATCTTACAAGTCCACAGGGGTCCAAGTGGTCCATAAACAAAGACGTCCATCTCAACTAAGCACACGACACAACACGATCGCTGATACTCATCGAAGGAAACTCCAGATCTCTACGCATCACTAGAGAGCAACGCTATACCGAATCACAAATTTGGTTTTAGAAGACAGTACGGCACGCCAGAACAAGTACACCGAACATCAGTGAGATGAGCAGTGAAAACGATGCTGTTGTACCACGTACCAGGTCTGCCATGTGTAGAAAAGGATGAAGAAAGCCTCCTCTGACCAAAGATGGCACAGTTTTGAGTAAAGAATCGTCACCAACCAAAAAAGACAACGACTCAGACAGTGCTGCTCCAATTTATGACAATATTAATATCATTTCTGATGAAGACACCACTATTCCTGATGCCTCGTAAATAGGCAAGAAATGAAGTCATCGTATGTGAAGACAATCAGCCGCGAGAGGCAGATAAAATTGTTTACCGGAAAATCCATATTTGACCAAAACCAAACTAATTATAGCTACGAAACACCGCAAATAGAATATAATCGATATATATAACCGAGCACAGTATAAGTAGTTGCCAATCTCTAAAAAATATTTATGTCCCGCCCCCTTTCCAATACCCCCCCCCGGGCGGCGGGAAAAGAAAAAAAATATTTTACAACCACCAGCCATTTGTAAACAAACCCCCCCAGAACCTTCTGCCTACCACCCCGCGGGATTCGGCGAAATACTTTAGCAAGAGATTATTTGGAGTACTTCACTACTTCACAGTCTCCAAGATAATGGTTATAGACTAATGGTAAAGAAAGAAAGAAAGATCCCACTTAACCTTCTTAGAAATATTCAGATGTTTAAAACAACAGAAGAAACTAAAGATAAGCGATTCACTTTTTAAAAATTGAAAACAATATCGAAAATGTTTATATACATATACTACATCTATCAAATAATATTATATTATATGACGTATCGGTGAGATTTGGATGACGTTGTGTTAGCTACTATGTTGTGATTGACTGTTGCAGTAGTATTAAAGAGAAACTGACAAGTAGCGCTAATCGAATGAGTTAGCATTTTAGTGACAATTAAAGGATGTATTGTCATTAGCAAAGAGATAACTATAGAGAGCGAGAAGGCTACTTATATCCTTCGCACAGATTGGATACGATATTGATGAACGAGAATATACAACCGAGAGGCAGTTTGACAGGAGAGCTGAAAACGAGCACTTAATCAGAGACGGTTGAGTACGGAAGAGCTTTGGTGATCGAAGTCGGCGACTCCGAGAATTCGTTGTTAAGCAAACATATAATGGAAGGCGAGAGTAATAATTTTAACGCTACGACATATATATACATTCTGCATATATATTTATTTTCATAGCCCTCGCATGCACACAAATTGAGGATGGCATTATGGCCAAAATGCATTTATATGTTAATGCTTATTGGGCGCAGAAACAAGTTTTAAATATATATTAATTTAAGTCATAATTAGGCAAATCCCTTGCTGCGCTGAAAATTTGACTCTGTTCACTAAAAAGCTCTGGCGAACCGTAACAAATATGAAAAAAATAAATATGAAACAGTGACAAAACCAAAAAAGCAATAGTTGCTGTAGCAGGCTGTGCAATACCCTCTAATTAGAGACACTAAATGGATTGAGAATATTGTAAAGAGAATTCTCCCTGGTTTGATGGAGGGTTAGGTGCTAAGCTGAATGTTTGATTTGATTTTTCATTTTGTTAAAGTATTCTGCAGCAGAACTAAGCCAATATTTTATCATTTCACTCGTTTCTTGCTGTAATTTTCTTGTTTATTCATTGCGATACGGGCAGCCGAACGGACACTGCACAAAGCCAATATGCTCAGGTTCGCTTTGTGAAACTGTGTGAAAATTGTAGCTTGTGAAATTAATGCAAATATTTATACAAATTATTATGTGATATGGTGGCTCTTACACACACCTACACACACTTATGCTGCTTTAACAATAACAAAATAATAATATTAAAAAAAAAAAACTTGATTTGGTTTCGGGGCTATTTTTCATGGTACATCCCAAGCGACGCTTATGTACAATAATTTCCCTTTTGGTCATAAAAGTTTATTATTTATGACAGAGTTGAACGATATGTTCGTGCTCGTGACACGTGCAAGCGCGACCGTGAAATAGAAGTATCGCATGCAGATTAACAAATCACGAATCAACGACAGATTTGTATGAATTGATACTAAATTACCTTTATATATAGCAAAGAAACCGATAGGAATGCCCGCATGGAAGTAAGCTATTTTATAGCTAATTACTTATTGTAAATTAATTCAGAGTTCAATAGATTTATTCTGGCTAAGCTATTTATCGAAAGATAAACGATAGAACAACCCATATAAAGGGTTGTTTAATTGAAATGTAATCCATACAAACAATTCCAAGTGAGGTTTGGAAGAGGATTTTAAAAGTCAAAAACTCAGAATTTATTATAAAACTGTCCGAATGTGACTTGCCCGTATTTTTGGGCTCATTCACGGACAGCAGCATCTCATCACTCGACTCTTGATATCTGTATTCGCCAGCAACTTTCAAATCTGGGCTATAGAATTGGATATGTTAGCGTCATTAAAAAACGTTTTACACGTTACACACAAAGGGCTAAATTATAATATTATTCACATAATATAATTTTATGCAATTCTGAGACATTTTGTGCTTGGCTGTAAATCAACATTCCAAAATTCATATCATTCTCTTTGAGAGCCTAAACCATTGCCACATAATGACAATCAAATCTTAAGAATCCATTTTCAAATTGCATTCACAACTATCTTAGTTCTTAGGAACTAAACATAGATCAAAGCCGAATTCGTTATATTTAGTATGCCATTGTGTAGAAGTCCCCGCCAAAACCCATAGACGAGACATTGGCTCGCAGTGCATCCCATAGAGAAACTCTAAAATATTTGCCGTAAATTATGTTTTATCGTCGTGCCGTGTCTTAGCGCATTGGCAAATGCACCACGCGGTCATCTCTATTTCGACTATGCTATTTAAACGTGATTTAAAATAACCACAACAGATTTTGTGGTTTCATGTTGCATTTTATGTTCGATAAGCGGGGTGTCAGGATGCAAAAGAACAGACGGCAGCAGCAGAGCAGGCACACTGGGTATCAGTTCAATGATAAGCCAGAGGATGAGTTAAAGCTGCTGCTGCTGCTGCTGCTGCTGCGGTCAGAATAATTTTAAATCCAGACTGCACACATCTGCGGCATTTGCTAGCAACTGTTGGCAATTCGATTGTATTGCATTTAATGTGCTTAAACAAATCGAGATTGCCGTGCATTGAGCTACCCTGTGGGCAGCACTCTGCATGGGCTTACTATGTATCTGCCCAAGATGATTGCTTTTTAAAACTTTGTTAAATTAAAATAGAATATGATTGTGAGTGAGAGATTGCCGACAAGCATTCTTAGCTCGCATTTTCAAGCTACAAATATTTCTAGAGAATAAATCACAATGGGAAACCAATGAGTGCTCAATGCACAGAGTACGAATTCCAAGATGAGTGAGGCCTAAGCCTAGATAATCTTTCATCCGTATATACTGATGGAGCATAATCATGCTATTGCTGTTCTCTTCTTGGCGACAACTGAACTGAGGAATTTCCGATCATCCCGTCGCTCTTCAGCATCGATCCCTGTAGCTACTTGCTCGGAGTGCAGCATTGACGATAGCTGATCTCACTCGCTCGCATACGTCTACAAAATCATGTTGCATATGCAGACAGACGCTGACATACTAGGTACATACTCTTGGTATGCTGTAGTTTCACTTCTCTTACAATACGGCTAAAGAATGAATAACTAATATAAAAATGCTTTAGAAACGGATTTAAAAAAATGTTGCAAATATTTTAATTTCAAATTGATTTGCTTTAAGGCTTGAGACAGGCGATGGGGTAATATATAGTGTAATATAATATTATATTATATATAATAATATTATAATTTACTTGAATATAGATAGAAATACCTTGGGAAGCAAATATATATTGTGATAGGCACTTCTGCCTTGCCTCTTGTGCGCGGTATATGATAGTCGCGTTCTCAAAATAGTTGTTCACTCTAAAGCATTTTCTGCAGCATTTCAGGCTGCTGATTAAAGTGAATGAAATAGACATTTGATTTTGCAACAAATAATAAGCATATTTGATTTATTTTGAACTTGGTAAGATTTTTATATTGACAGATATATGTTTGTTATATAACTATGTTGAACAGATATTGAAAGGAACATGTTATATTTTGCTATCCATTAAAATAATTGGGCGGGCGGCAACAAAAAAATAAGAGAATAAAAGAAAAGGGGATTCAAAAAAATATATATACTATATATATTATTAAGCGAGTACAGTTTGCTTGTGGGGGGATGGGGGAGAGAGCAGGGAGAAGAGGTATGGGTAGGAGGAAGCCCGTTACTATTATACGCACAGCTCGATAGGCTCTTAAACATGAGTGTGTGTGTGTGTGTGTGTGGGGGGCAGGGGGGTTATCAATATTTGATCCATACAATCTATACAAATTGTTATAAGTACGTATATGTGTAAGTGTGTTGTTCTCGATATATATATATATATATGTTATATATCTACGATTTTGTATATAGTATTTATAAATACAGTATATAGCACGGGTGGGTCTTGCATAATGCGTCTACTACATTAGTAACATTCACTAGCTGACATCTGTTCGGTTGTCGTTAATTATTATACTTTGATACTTTCTGATTATAAGTAGCTATAGATATTCAATTATGACTAAAGTTTCATTTTTACTATTCGTTTGATCTTATTGTTGTTGCGACGCACTCAGGGCGCCTCTTAAGTCATTATACAATATATTTATTATATATAATTTATTTATATTTATACGATTAATGTCCATTTATGACGTTATCTTACTTATAAGTTACACAAAAAAAAAAAAACACATTTTAACAGGCGTCTTTATAGGGTTTCTTAAAAAAAAAAATATTCACCTTAACTGCTTATTTATGCTTATGTATTTATATATAATATATTTAAGAGGGTTCTTCTCTTCATATGTATATGTGTCTCTATATGCACTATATATGTGTATATGTGTGTATGTTTGTGTGTATTTAATTGCCATTTGGTTATGCGTTGTCGATATTCCAATTCTTTTCGCACTCTCACACTCCCTCTCGCCCTTCCCGCTCTCGATGCCTGTCTATCGCTCTTTTATTAATTAACTTTAAATAAATATATATATTTATATATATATATATATATATATATTTATATATATGTTTAGTGGAAGCTCCTTTTGCATGCCACGCGTTACTAACGTCTTACGCTTAGAACCGAACGTTATGGCATTGACTTCTAGTTTTGTTTCCAACTGGTAGCTGCATGTACAAGGGGATAAATAAGAAGAGGAGGAAGAACAAGAAGAACCAGAAAAAGAAAGAGAAGAAGAAGAAATACAGATAAGTCAATCGCAATTTGTATATCCATAAAGCAATCCAAGTAGTTTTAGTACGTTTAGCATATTTTCCAGAATTGGCTTAATCGGACGTGACCGACTGCTCAATACTCATTCACGGTGCAAAAATATTTATCGAATTGCCACGCTTCACTGAGCCATATCATTTATGTCTATTTGCAGTCAAATATTGACTATGAGCTGCGAAATTTGATGATTTTAGCTTAAAGATTGAGAGAGTTATGGATTTTCTGCTTCGTCACGATCCCAATAGATGATAGATAAATAAAAATAATAAAGATGTATGCCCCATGAATATAAATATAAAATTTCGAGTACTGCTGGGACAGTAAGAGGTCATATATATATGTGTATATAATTTTTTGAAATCGCTTGAAGAGGTCCACAATAAGTAGATTATCAAAATTATAGTCTCTACTATAATTCTTAGATTCGACACGCCCTTATTATACTTAGCTTTAATATCACTATAAATATCAGAGCTTTAGAAATAAATAATATTTCCCGCTTGATGCACAAACACGGACGAACGAAACCAATATGATCTTTTTGGCTTTGTGATCGAGTATTATTTCAGAAATATTTATAATTAATATTGAATAGGAATTAGTAAAAAAGATATTATAAAACAGAAAAGAAAATCGATTAGGATATATGTAAATAAACAAAGTTAAACAATATAAAAAAGATTAGGCACATATGAATATATATAGGTGTACTAATGAAACATTCAGTACTTACCTTTATAATAGACCTCGCGGTACATGGTGGGACAGGCGGCCTTTGTCTTCGCCGTCTTGAAGTCAATGTTTGTGCGAATGGGTCGATGCAGCAGCGGCTGCGGCGGACGATAGTTGTTGCCCAGCGGCGCCTTGGGATGGTCGGGACTGCCCTGCATGAGGCGGCGCAGTGCGTGCAACTGGAAGTTAAGGAGAGAAAAACACATACAAAATGAATGAGACTGAAAATGAAAACATTTTGCAGAATGCAAGAGTCAGCCTTCCTTGGACAATATTCTATTTTACGACGTGCTGTCCTAAAAGTGCGGATCTAAGAACTGCAATCGAGTCATTTCGTTACATTGTTCAAGAAGCTGTGCAAAAAACTTGGCCCGAGAGAACAACATTTTCTCACAACTTTAAATTGTTGGACGACAGCAAAAAGAGAGAGGGAGAGGGAGAGAGAAAAAGAACATGAAATAATCTGCCTCCCACTGGGAGGAAGCTGATTACAGTTGATAGCTGATAGTATTGCAACGAATGGTGTATGAATTATTTCTGAAGTCATAAGGAGTTTGTGTATTTTGAACTTGTCAGGCATGGAGCACATCTTTTATTTTTTTAAATTGTGTCAAAGATCAAAGGGTAGTCGTGCAAACTCGTTCGAGTATAAAGCGCGCAGTGCAGCGACCGGCGGAAAACGGCCAACGAACAAGAACGACGCGATGAACGGCGGTTGCCTGCCGGAGAATTATTTACATACATATATAAATTAATATTACTATTCTTACGTTTTTTTTTATTTGTATATTTTATTAACGAATTTACATGATCTATACTTAAAAAATTATTTACATATATTATATATATTAATATTACTATTCTTAAATTATTTTTTTAAATATTTTACTGGATTATCCTTTTGGGGTGATCTGATCTCTCAGCTTGGCAAATTATAAGGCACAAATTCAATTCAGCTAAACATTTATTCTCCTTTCATTTAGGGCAGTCACAATTCGCCTATAGATATTTTTGCAGATTGTCAAACTCAAAGAATGATTAAGGTTGTTTTACACACACTTCCTCTCCCTCTTTTCCCCTCTACAGCTCACTTTGTCGGCATCTGTCTGCTCTCTTCACACTCTCCAGTGGCTCCACTCTAATTTGGTAAATTATATTTTCTTAGCAAGGTGCAGCGCCGTGTAGCCGGCTTTATTGGCATACATCACTAAATTACATCGTCAGTGCACTTGCCCATGGCCCGCTGCACGAATCGACCCCGTCCTGATATTGCAGGGTGTTACTGCTGCTGCTGCTGCTGCTGCTGCTGTCGTCTGAGTGCTCCGGGGTTGCCATAAGTTGTAGCCATGGTCTCTCGGGTGCCATTTCGCTTGTTGAAGTTTTTATGAGTCCGACTCGGGCGGCGGCTGCCTAGTCGTCCGTCTGTGACTTCTGCTCGAGCCTCAGCCGCTTCTGTATGCAGTCATGTGCAAGTGTGTTCCTCCTGCTGCTGCTCCAGCTCCTGCTCCTGCTCTTACTCTCCCTCGCCTCTTCCATTGCCAGGCTCAACGCCTTCGCTTTTGGCCTTTCGTCGTTTACTGTATTTACACGTACGACGACGCCCCAGCTCCTGGCTGCATTCCAGCGCCAGCCCGATGATGGCCATGCATGTTGGCGTCTTTATTACGGCGCGGCACTTAATAAACATTTGCATTACATTTTGTATGCTGTCTCCCCTTTTTTGCTTGCTCGCAGGTACGCAGCCAAAGCGAAAAAAGTGGCCATCACTTCCAGTTACAGTCGTCTCCCTCTTTCTCTGCCTCTCTCTTACTGTTGCTATTGTCCGCCTGCTTGGCTCTAGTGGCAACTTTATTTCAAACTTTGCCGAGACAATGCCAGACGACATCAGCAAATTTAGCAATTATGCTATTATGAATCTCTCTAATTGCCAGCCAGGGGAGCCATAAAGAAACAATTGCTAATGCAAATAAATAATCTCTTACAGACATCAGGACTGAAACAGAGCACGAAGTGCGTAACAAATTGAACTGGACAAGCTACAAATTACTCAAATATCTTCCACAAAGAATGTTGACATAAGGCAATGTTCCAAACAACTGGAAGAATGTTCTTCACCAGTGTTAGTTCTTATAGAACGGAACTATTTCTTCACATTTAAAACGTGAAAATGTAATAATGATTACAGTGGGAAAAACACAATAAACTCTATAAACACTCCGTACTAGAAACGTTATTCGGCAACACGAAATGTCCAGCCAGAATAAACCATAGACGGATAAGAATCACATTAATCCCAAAAACGTTACGATCACACCATAAAAAAAGCTCAATTTATTGAGCAGCGTGTTGATGACAACACACGACTTGCCAATGAACGCTAATGAACTCGATATTATGGCATGCTCTCAATCTTATGCTACACCAAAAACTATGTATACATATCGTCACCAATCACAAAACAACACCAAAAAAAAAAAAAATGCACCTCTTAAATGTTATATATATATGAAACGATTTCTGCAACACGAAACTTCTCTCCAAACAAATATAGACGGAGTAAGCAAAAACATTGTTAACTCCATAAACACTCTGATCATATAAAAACATCCATTTTTATCTGCCATCTCCAAAGTATATGGCTTTAGACGCGCAACTATCAATATTCGCAATATTATACTTTATAAAACTATTCGGCAACTCTAAGCACCCAGTCAAAATACATTAGACGGATGAACAAATAACATTAACTCCCAAAACCCTCCGATCCCACCAAAAAATCCCCGGCAACACTTTTATACTTCTTATCCCGATTTATAAATAGGTCTATTACTGAGCAGCGTGTTGCATGTTGGGAGGATTAACTTTTATCAATGTCCAAACAACTAGAAGAATTCTCACCAGTGTTAGTCTTATAGAACGGAACTATTCTTCACATTAAAACGTGAAAATGTAATAAGAAAATGTGGAAAAACACAATAAACTCAATAAACACTCCGTACTAGAAACGTTATTCGGCAACACGAAATGTCCAGCCAGAATAAACCATAGACGGATAAGAATCACATTAATCCCAAAAACGTTACGATCACACCATAAAAAAAGCTCAATTTATTGAGCAGCGTGTTGTATGCACAACACACGACTCTCCAATTACTTGCACAAATGCACCTCTTAAATGTTATATATATGGAAACGATATTCTGCAACACGAAACTTTCTCTCCAAGCAAATTTTAGACGGAGTAAGCAATAACATTGTTAACTCCATAAACACTCTGATCATATTAAAAACATTCCATTTTTATCTGCCATCTCCAAAGTATATGGCTTTAGACGCGCAACTATCAATATTCGCAATATTATACTTTATAGAAACGTTATTCGGCAACACAGCACCAGTCAAAAACAAGAAGAACATAACATAACTCCCAACCCTCCGATCCCACCATAAAAATCCCCGGCAACAGCTCTAACTTCTTATCCCATTGATAAGATAGCTCTATTATTAGCACAGCTGCATGTTGGGAGGATTAACATCCAATGTTCCAAACAACTGGAAGAATTCTCACCAGTGTTAGTCTTATAGAACGGAACTATCTCACATTAAAACGTGAAAATGTAATAAGAAAATTGTGGGAAAAACACAATAAACTCAATAAACACTTCGTACTAGAAACGTTATTCGGCAACAAGAAATGCCCAGCCAAAATAAACCATAGACGGATATAAGAATCACATTATGAATCCCAAAAACATTACGATCACACCATAAAAAAAAGCTCAATTTATTGAGCAGCGTGTTGCATGTACAACACACGACTTGCCAATGAACGCCATTGACGGCATCGTACAGGTCGTTCGATAAATCTACATCGTGGTGTCAAGTGAACATCGTCAATGCTTATGACTACACCAAAAACTATGTATACGATTGATCGTTCACAGCAATCACAAATACAGAAGCTTTACCAATAGTAAAACAAAAAAATGCACCTCTTAAATGTTATATATACGGAAACGATATTCTGCAACACGAAACTTTCTCTCCAAGCAAATTTTAGACGGAGTAAGCAATGACAATGTTAACTCCACAAACACTCTGATCATATTAAAAACATTCTATTTTTATCTGCCTGTCTCCTATTAAAATTACCCTTCAATGGTAGCCTCTAGACGCCCAGATCGAAAACTATTAAGTTCTTCACCGGCTTCATAATATTATACTTTTCCTTTTTTCATATATATAAATATATAACATATTTCATACATTTTTTACCCATTTTCTGGAAAATTCGGCTCAATTTTCCTCACACATATGCAGAAACGTTAATCGGTTGAAGACGATTCAATGCCCACCGTTGTACAAAATAAACCATAGACGGATAAAAATGCACATACAAATACCAAAAACGTTACGGTTACATATTCATAAAAAAAGCTCAATGCGTTATTGAGCAGCTTTGTGTTCCATGTACAACATACGACTTGCCAATGAACGCTCTCATTGACGGCATCGTACAGGTCGTTCGATAAATCTACTATCGTGGCTGGTACAAGTGAACAATATCGTCAATACTATATGGAAACTATCACCAAAAACTACATTTTAGACGGATAAACGATCGTTCACAGCAATCACAAATACAGAAGCTTTACCAATAGTAAAACAAAAGAATGCACCTCTTAAATGTTATATATATGGAAACGATATTCTGCAACACGAAACTTTCTCTCCAAGCAAATTTTAGACGGAGTAAGCAATAATAATGTTAACTCCATAAACACTCTGATCATATTAAAAACATTCCATTTTTATCTGCCTGTCTCTCTATTAAAATGTATCCACCAATTCAAATGGTAGCCTCAGAGCCCAGATCGAAAACTTTCAAGTTCTTCACCGGCTTCATAATATTTACTTATCCTAATCCTTATATCAGATATATAGATATATAGCATAGTTTCATACATTTATTACACAGTGTGTCTGGAAAATTCGGCTCAATTTTCCTCACACAGTATGCAGAAATAATCGGTTGAAGTTTATTCAATGCCCACCGTTGTACGAAATACATACATACAAATGCAAATACAAATACATATAACTACAATTACATATTCATATAAATTGCAATGCGTTATCAAAATACTTTTGTCTTCCATTGTACGATATAAGCCAATGCACTCATGCTCTCATTGCTCTCATTAATTCCTTTCCAAAACAAGAAAATAACGGAATGCATGTCAAATCGTGGTTTCTCCCCACACGTTCATTGTAAGTCAATTCTCACACAGCAATATTCTGTTAAAAATAAATGTATACTCCTCTCAAAAACTGGTAATAATGGCTGCTTATGCAACGCGCAACTATCAATATTCGCAATACTATATGGAAACGATATTCTCAAAAGACCCAGTCAAAATACATTTTAGACGGATAAACGATCGTTTACAGCAAGCACAGATACAGAAGCTTTACCAATAGTAAATATTATATATGGAAACGATATTCTGCAACACGAAACTTTCTCTCCAAGCAAATTTTATACGGAGTAAGCAATGACAATGTTAACTCCACAAACACTCTGATCATATTAAAAACATTCTATTTTTGTCTGCCGTCTCCAAAGTACATGGCTCTAGACGCGCAGTTGTCAATATTCGCAATATTATACTTTATAGAAACGTTATTCGGCAACTCTAAGCACCCAGTCAAAATACATTTTAGACGGATGAACTAACATTAACTCCAAAAACCCTCCGATCCCACCATAAAAATCCCCGGCAACAGCTTCGTTATACTTTTCTCATCCCTGATTTGGATAAGATAGCTCTATTTATTGAGCAGCGTGTTGCATGTTGGGAGGATTTAACTTTTATCCAATGTTCCAAACAACTGGAAGAATGTTCTTCACCAGTGTTAGTTCTTATAGAACGGAACTATTTCTTCACATTTAAAACGTGAAAATGTAATAATGATTACAGTGGGAAAAACACAATAAACTCAATAAACACTCCGTACTAGAAACGTTATTCGGCAACACGAAATGTCCAGCCAGAATAAACCATAGACGGATAAGAATCACATTAATCCCAAAAACGTTACGATCACACCATAAAAAAAGCTCAATTTATTGAGCAGCGTGTTGTATGCACAACACACGACTCTCCAATTACTTGCACAAATGCACCTCTTAAATGTTATATATATGGAAACGATATTCTGCAACACGAAACTTTCTCTCCACACAAATTTTAGACGGAGTAAGCAATAACATTGTTAACTCCATAAACACTCTGATCATATTAAAAACATTCCATTTTTATCTGCCGTCTCCAAAGTATATGGCTTTAGACGCGCAACTATCAATATTCGCAATACTATATGGAAACGATATTCTGCAACACGAAACTTTCTCTCCAAGCAAATTATAGACGGAGTAAGCAATGACAATGTTAACTCCATAAACACTCTGATCATATTAAAAACATTCTATTTTTGTCTGCCGTCTCCAAATTACATGGCTCTAGACGCGCAATTATCAATATTCGCAATATTATACTTTATAGAAACGTTATTCGGCAACTCTAAGCACCCAGTCAAAATACATTTTAGACGGATGAACAAATAACATTAACTCCCAAAAACACTCCGATCCCACCATAAAAATCTCCGCCAACAGCTTTGTTATACTTTTCTTATCCCTGATTTGGATAAGATAGTCTTGCATGTTGGGAGGATTAAATATTTACCCAATGTTCCGAACAACTGGCAATATGCTGCATACGGAACTATTTCTTCACATTTAAAACGTGAAAATATAAATGGTACAGCATATTATATATGTACCCAATGTTCCGTACAACTGGCAATATGCTACAGTGTTAATTCTTTTATACGGAACTATTTCTTCATGGTATGGTACATCATATAAAATATGTACCCAATGTTCCGTACAACTGGCAATATGCTGCAGTGTTAATTCTTGTATACGGAACTATTTCTTCACATTTAAAACGTGAAAATATAATAATGGTACAGCATATTATATATGTACCCAATGTTCCGAACAACTGGCAATATGCTGCAGTGTTAATTCTTTTTTTTAACGGAACTACTTCTTCACATTTAAAACGTGAAGGAAAAAAAAAGACAAAAAAAAATTTCAAAAAAAAAAAAGACAAAAAAAATTTCAAAAAAAACCACACAAAAAAAAGACAAAAAAAGATATTTAACTACTATGAGTTAAATGATAGAATTCATTATAGGATATTAAAATCCCGATGAATTCTAAATCGCAAACCAACTGTAGATTTGCACTGTGGGCCAGCCACAGAGATTATGAGCTCTCAAGCGAAAGCTGTCGCCTTTTATACCCTTTTGGAGGCCTGCTTCGATACATAATGTTGTGCAACTCTGTGGACAGTGTTGCAAATCGCAAAATTGAACAGCTGATGACTTTTTAGAGAAACATTTGACATCACTAAAATAAGTTTATGTAAGTATCTGTGCTACAAATAAAATGAGGCAATTCCTATAGTCGCAAAAGTCTACATCCACGATTCAAAACATTTATGCAATTCATAACTAAATTAACTAGTGAAATGATTGGACTGTTGAGTGTGATACACCATATACAAAAGAAGAGAACCGGAACAACGGCATATACATATGTAAATATTATTGTTAAATACCATTATAATTAATTAATCCAAGGTTACGTAATTCTATATTTATTATTACATTCGTCTCAATAGCAGCTTTATAAATATATGTACTTTATGCTCCCGTTGTCTTACCTGTTGCTTCGTTATGTAGATTGGCTTATTCAGCACCACCCAGGTGACGGTCTCGTGGCAGGCCGGGGCTGTTGTCGAGCCATCGTATGTCATGTAGTGGTCCGTATCGGGCATCAGTCCACGAATGGAGAGACGCTTCACAAAGACCTCGTCGCCGCCATAGCGAATGCGCTCCAACTGGTCGGTCAGCATGCGCAGCTCGGGATTGGAGAGGTCGCCCAGCTAACGAACACAAGACACAGGTTAATACACAACTCTCCTTCAGGCAACTGCTCACAAGTTGTCGAGTTGAGACTCACCTGCAGTAGAATGGAGACGCCAACGATGCCCTGGGCCCGGTTCAGAGCGTCTGAGAAATTTGCATAGAGCTGTGAGTTGTAACCGAATATTTGTATCTGCAATGCCGGACAGAAAAAGGGCTTAATAAGGCTTACGCTGTGCATGTGAAATTATTATTATGGTATGAATGTTGTGTATGAGTTTTAAATATTCTATTTCATATTCGCCGCTTGTCAGACAAATCTGATACACGATGCCCAATATTTATAAAAATATTCGTATATGTTTACATAATAAGAGTAGAGCTTAAAGTTGCATACAAATATAAAATTCTCATTATATTTTAAATAGAGTTAAGAGATTTCATTCAATTGAATTGGATTGTTAAGGCTTTGAATATTTTCAAGTTCAGCCGTCAGCTCAGCTCTTTAGCTCTGCCAGCTGCACTAGCCACATCTTTGTAATCCTACAGACCTTAAATTGTCGGGCTAAGAGCATTGTCTCACTAATAACGAGATGCACTATAATGAATGTTTTGACCTCGCGAAGAATCATTGGCTATGTTTTATCAGATATGTATATATATGTATTACAATATTATTATTTCGTTCGATATTGCTGCTGATAACTGATTAACCTTGTCAAGATTTACATGCTTGCTTAATATCATTAAATAACAAGTAAGAACGTTGCAGTTAGGCGCAACTACATACATATCTGCGAGAGACTCTCCCGTAGGTGCCGTTTATTTATTTAATAAACATTCAATAATCGAAATATTTCGGCAATTAGCAAACGTACATGGCAAGCAACAATCATTTTTCCTATACATACATACAGACTTACATATGTATGTATGTATGTATGTATGTACACACTATACGAGTATACAAACGATTTTTTATGCATGCATACAACAGTTCCTATGAATTGTGAATTTTTCGATCGTTACTTTTGTTTTGTCGAAAGGCGCTCTAGCACTGCCTTATTTGGTTTTAGTTGGTTTAGCCCATATCAAGGCAGTGGCGCTGGTGGTAAGTGCGATGCAAGCTGCAATTTGGTGCGTGGGTTCGAATCCCGCATAAAACTTATTATAATAAAATTATTATTTTTTTTATAAATTTTTTTACATTTGTATATTTATTATAAAATGCTTGCAGCTCCAATTGATAATAAGCTATTTACATACATATAAACATACGCATATGAACTGTGCATTTAAGCACTAGAAACTGCTTCTCCGATTTGCCACGCTTCGTGGCAAGCAGTTTTTCTATGCATGCATATATGTATGTACATATGTATGTGTACACACAGATGTTTTTACGTGTACACACATCCAGTGTATACATATTCCAAGAATTGCGATTGTATTGTTTTGTTTTGTCACAAGCTGCTGATCAGCATATATGTACGCATGTGTAAACAGCTGTTTGTAAGTGTATACACATCCAAGTGTGTATACATTGTTTTGTTTCGTCACAAACTGCTGATCAGCTGATGAGCTGTGAATTGATTTAGGTTTAGCTAACGATTACATGTTAATTTCAAAAGACCTGGGTTCGAATCCCGCTGGAAACTTGCTGTTTATTAATCAAAAACATATAAATTTTATTTTTAAAATAAAAATAATATTTTTATATTTATGTTAAAATGCATTCTATCATCCTAGCAATTACTACTGGCCACAACAAACTTTTTTGCCGATTTGCTACGCCCCCAGTGGGCGTAGACGCATAATTTTTGGCCAGTACGTTTTCTGATTGCCGAAATATTTCGTTTATTAAATGTTTATTAAATAAATAAACAGCATCCACGAGAACAGTCTCTCGCAGTTAGTTGCGCCTATCAATGGAAGTTATAGAATTAAAACGCATCCGCTCTCACCAAAGAGATAATCCAATAAAATATTTATAACTATTAAAATTATAAAAAATTAAAAAAAAATAATAATAATAGTAATATTAATATATATGAAAATAATTTTCCAAGTACAGATCTTTTAATCTTTTGTTTTAAGTTTTTATGTAAAAATAGATTAAGTAACTTGTTAATAAAATATACAAATTAAAAACAATAAAAATAAATAAATAAAAAATAATTAATTCATGGAAAGCTTTATAAATTTGTTTGCGATGGAATTGAGCAGCTGCGCCAAGCAATAGAAAATATTGTAGCATTACACAATGATACAATACAGATTTTGCACTCTATTCTACTCCTTATTTTACACCTTTGAAGACTCTTGAATAAGTAGTTTCAGCCCTTTTGAAGGGTAAGGGAACCTAATATAAACTAGAGTTTAAATACAATCTTTGCTTTCAGTTTTCGGAGAATATTTCTCCAGCTTTTCACCTAATTGATTTTGCGCCCGTTTATCTTGCCCATCTGACCGTGCTGGCTGAACGAACATTCATGACCTTACAGCTGGCCCAGACATTTATCGCTGCCTAATTGTGAAGGAACTTGCCAAATTCCCATGAATTTAGCCTATTTAAAAGCCAAAAGATGCCCAGATCTCTATCTCTATGCTGGGGTTTGTTTTCGTTTGCAAAATGCCTGTAAATTTCGCCAATGATACATGAGACGCAGCACAATCTGGGCAGGGCGGATGCCACTCCCACCTAGACTCGCTCTGCAAGCGAAGCATTCGCGTACCACCTAATGGAATGTGCTTTCGGTAGGCTGTTGCACTCGCCCTTACTAGCTGCTGGCTCTGAAATGCTTTGTTAAATTGAATTTGGCCTCTAATTCATCTCATGGGCATTGCACTCACAAGGAAGGCATCAATTCGCTAGAGTTCGACTATTCCGGCCATGGGCCCCTCTTAGTTAACGTTACGTTTTTGTTTTTTTTCAATTTTGTGCTCTGTGCAGTCAAATTCAAGTGAATACCTGGACTTGGTTTTTTTGTTTTACTCGCATTCTACTTCAGTGGACTCTGCTGGCGAGAGACTGGCGAGGATTGAGTAGATTCGACTAATTGCACAAATATCTGCATATAACTTACTGAACTTTATGCGCAAGTTATGTATAGGGCATTAGCTTTTTCTGCATTTGTATAACAAGTGGTATCTTCTAGGCAGGCACTCGCAACAACTGAGCTCTCTTGTCGCAGACAACGAAATGAAATTACGAGTATGAATTAAATTAATGAATATTTCTATTGTATTTAATAATTTCTAGTAAAAAGCGGAGGGTGGATTATTATTATTATTAGGTTTTTTTTTTTTCAAGATTGTCATTGATGTTGAACTTTTGCGTCCTTATTTAATTGTAAGCATCGCCTGAACTCAAGAAAACAAAAAAGAAACCAAGGTGCAACGTGTGAGTGAGCTGATTGAATGATGCTCGCCCATGAAAACGAAATCCATTTTGATGAAATCTTTTTTCTCTATTTCGTCCATTTATTAATGTAATATTCAAATTAATGTATAGAAAAACTGAATTTCTTTTTAATATATATTTTATTTATTATTAATATCATATTAATTAATTTAAAAAAATTGTATTTCTTTATTTTAGTAGTTGTGTTATTTATTATTAATATTAACAAATAAATTATTTACAAAAAAAAATGTGTTTCTTTATTTTATTATTATTGAAACTAGTCTAACTTTATCTTGAATTGCGCTAATAAATCTGTTTCTATCCACCTGGTATGCATTCAGTTTCCAAGTTCATGAGTTATACAACCAATATGCTCTCTTTTCGTTCAGCTAGCGAGTATGAAAACAAATAAGGTGCTCTCTCTAAGTTGATAATGCTCATCTAGAAGATACTGTGAACACACAGCCCAGCCGCCGTAACAAACATTTAAACTTTCTTTCATACACACACACACACACATACATATGCACACCCACACACACATACGCGAGAAGCTGTGTGTTTGCGTGGGTCAACAACAGTTGCGCGCTTTAGCCAGTCCCGCAGAATGGGAAATGAATTCTTAAAGTCGAATCCTTATGAAATTTTCAGTTCAAGGCTCTAGGACGAAAAAAGCGTAGAGTGGGCGGGAGGTGGTGGGAGGTGGGTAGGTAGACGAAGTTATACAAAAAGTCAAATATTATGCATTTAATGAGAGGCTGTCAAGCTGTGTGACTAAACTGTGATATATGCCACAACAAATTTTTATTTTCTCCTCTCTCAATTGATGAATCGCATTCAAACTGAGTTCGATTTCACAAAATAGCAATGCTGCAAAAATTGTGTAAATTGAAAAACTAAATAAATGCCAAAAATACAGAATGCGTATATAGTTTTAGCTTTATTTTTATTTCATTTATTTCAATTGTATTGGAATAGAATGCGAACATGGAAGTATATTCAGAATGAATATAAAAATTATTTATTTTTGGTTTTTTTTTTTATTTTTATAATAGATAGTAGATCCATGAAGATGTAAATCTAGTTCATATGAAGCTCTACAATGCAATAAAATATGAAGATACAGGAAACTTTATTTATAAGTACAAGTTATATTTGATATGGAGAGCTAGTCTATAGGAAGCTCTACAATGCATTGCAATGCAATAAAATATGAAGATATTATATTCGAGATCACGTGAGGAAACTCTATAGATGAAACTGATACAAAATAAATAAATCAAAATTATATTTGCATATATATCATGCATATCTATATTCTCAAACATTTGAGTCTTTATTTTTTCATTTATATATTTTTTGGCTTCGCCCAAGTTTGTAATACTTTTCGGCAAGTGTATAAATATTCATTTAAATATGAAAACTACATGCTGCAATTTTAATGTGTGCCCAGTAAGGCAAATAGAAATTAAATTAAATTAAAATTTCTAAAGTTGTTGAGTGTTGAACTGGCTGCCACAAAGAAGCACATGCAAATAAAGGAGCCGAGGCACAAACCGTAAATGCAAATGAAATTTTGACGAGTAAATTGCAACACAAATTGTGCGAGTTTATGGCACAGACTACTCGAGCTCGGCAAGTGCTGCTGCTGCTGCTGCTGCTGCTGCTGCTGCTGCTGCTGCTGCCAGCATTGAGTTTTGCAAACGAATTACTTATCCCAATCACATCAAGGCTACTCAGTGCAGCACGTCCTCAGCTGGTCTATGCTCTCTCGTCTCTCGTCTCTCAAAGCGCTAAGACATATGGCAGCAAATGTCGCAACAATTGAAACGATTATGCTGAAGGCTCTTGAAGACCTGTTGGCCCGATTAGCAAACACATTTGAACGTAGCCAAACAAGGGACAGCTGCATAGAGACAATTGGCCAACTAATGCACATAGATTAAACGAAAAGAATTGCAAAAGTTCTTTTTTGCATGAGAATAAAGCGGAAATAGCTAGCCATGATATACATGTGTGAATAGGTCCACTTAGTATAGTCTCTGCATCAAAGCCAAATGCCTAAAGCTTACACAGAATAATACATTAACTGCTGTGCTTTACCTGCGTTTGACTATTTATATAATCAATAAAAATATGCAGCACGTTAAAAGCCAACAAAAATGTCGAAATTGACAGTTATGAATTAAAAAAAAAACACGAAATGAAATGTTTGTTGCAGGGTATACAAATGCTATGCAATATTTACCGCAATGTAAAATGTTATACTTCCGTTTCATTAAACAGCAAAGCGTGCGGCAGCAGCAGCAACAACAAAATACGAAATATACTAGCAAATAGCCGGACAGAGGCCGAGTGTTAGCAGGCAATAGCCACAGGGCCTAGTCTCGTCCCTTTCTCTCCTCCCCCTCCTACCACTCTCTCTCTCTCTCTTATGCCCTATAAGCCCAATTTGTTTGTCTGTTTGCTCAAAGAGAAGGCAATATACAAAGCAAGCTCCTGGCATGCTGCTCGCCTGGACAACGTAAGCATGAACATACATTCACACACACTAACAAATCGACAAACAATCGGACACGCAGACAGGGTAGAGAAAAGGCAACTTAATCAGATCAATTACACATGTTTTTACTGCATGGATTGCAGGCTTGTCGGCTCTATGTAGTCCGAGAGAGCCAGGTCGTAGCTCAAGCCAAAGCCATGGCCCACAGGCCCAGCGACCCAACAATGCCTTAGCTACAAATGTCGCTACTTCACTTGAACTACATATAACAGTGGTTGACATTCGAGCATTTTAACGATATAATTTGCACCTTGCTAGAGGCCAACTGTGTTGGCCTTGATCGGAAATCTTTAGCTGAAATATTGGCGCTTTGGAGTTTTGTATTTGATGTTTGAATAACTCTTGAATACTTGTAACCATTAAATACACAAAAAAATATGTATCAAATATATGCTGACTAGTTAATGAAAACCTTCAAAATAATAAATATTTGCTTGCCTGAATGAATATCCATATAATAAGCCAAACAAAAATATAAATATAATATAAAAATATACTCAAGAATATATATAATACCAATGCTAATATATATCATACTCAAAAAGTGATGTCAATAAATCTATTTGAACCAATTCAAATGATTATTAGGACAGTCGAGTATGGGGGCAACTCTGTAGTAAATTCTAATAAAGTTTAAGGAATTTGCGATTTAGATGCTTCACCTCCGTCTTTACTACAAATAATATTGTTTATATTCGAAATGTAAGCTGAAGAAATGTGGGTCACGTTTTCAAGGAATTTCGCCCAACAACAAATAATCTAGAAAAGTATTTGCTATATAGTCTTATATATGCTCATGTCACCCAAAGACTACCAGACTACAACACATGATTATATGATATATGATATATGCTGAGAGATATGATATTTATGATATATCCTGCGGGATATGATATAAATGATATAGTATATCATTTACTTATATGAAATATGATATATAAGATATGTATGATTTACATATGGATATGATTTATGAGGTGTGATATATAATATATGACATTTAATGTACATTATACGATGTACGATATATGATATATGAATTCAGATTTCGAGTTATCTATTAGACTTTGTAGCGAATTCTTCAAACAACTTTAAAAAAAAATACAAATAAAATTGTTTTTTTTATTCCTTAATTCAATGCCTGTGTGAAGCTGCCAATGTCTGGCATTTATATGGCTCAGTTCAACATTTGGCCTCCACTGTGTTCACATTGGCCAAAACTTTCGGATTCGTTGCGGGAGCAGAAGGTCGAACGTAGTTTGCTTAGATTCTGTGCAGCAGCAGTTGGGTAGAGGGGTACGAGCTGTAAGGGGCTAGGTCTGAAAACACGGCCTCGTGTCAACACTTTGCCGAGCAGCCATGAATCTATTGTTGGCATATATGCCTATGGGTGTGCATGTTGGAGGTTTGTCAGTCACTTTTCCAGACAAATGAAGCAAATTAGCTTCACAACGCACACAGGCCGACGTGGTTAGTCAGCAGCAGCGGCAGCAGCGGCCTAGACAGAGCTAGAGCGAGGACTTAGCCCATACATAGTTGACTATGGCACACAGATCCCTTCAAGTGTATGCCATTCCCCATGCTGGTGTGTGTGTTGGTACGCAGATGTACATTTGGCCAGCACTTGCTGCTAATTATGCGCTGCAGGAGCCACAAGTGCAGAGCAGTAAAGCAAATGTCCCGTTTTGCTGGAGTTTTAAAAAGCGCTCACACGAAAAGATGAGCAGAGATATATTTCTCTCTCCTCTCTCTCTCTCTCTCTCTTTCTGTTTCTGTCTCTGTCTCTGGGAGTGTGCAGCAGCAGGCATTTTTAATGGCTCTGGCCACACACGCTTTTTCCTATGCTAATTAAAGTGAGCAGAGGGATTGGACTGTATGCAGACCGCCGTGCCCCATCGATAGTCGAGCCTGGCAAAACTTTAAGCTGGCGCACAACTAATTAAAGCACACGCAAATTTCAAATCAAATAACAACGGGAAAAAAAGCAAAAATCAATCCAAATTTCACAGCAGCAGCATCAGCTCATTACCAGTAAATATTTGGCAATGAGGGGCAGAGATACGGATACATTTGTATAGTTAAGTACCTCATGGTTAGCGCGTAAATTAATGGTTAAACCGTAGGTCACGTCGGTCGTTTTGGGTTGCCAACGCTGCCACGTTGCCACGTTGCAAACGGATGGAGCTGCAGATGGATGGAGACCGCAGACACCATAGACCGCTGAAAGGGGATTGAAACGTGTGCCGAAGTTCATTTGGCAGCAAGGGTGAATACATACAGCTGGGTCAAAGGGGCCACAGTCAGAGCCAGAGCCAGAGCCAGAGCCAGAGCCAGAGAGTCGGGTGTGTCAAACGATTAAATTTCAGCCACAAGACAAGTGCTAAATTACCACAACCACCGGCAAAAATAAACCAAATCAAACAAGCAACAAAACCAACAATGTTCCGAAAATAAAAATAAATATATATATGTATGTATATGTATGTATATACATATATATATATATATATAGATATCAAGTCTGACTACGGCCTCGCTCCGATCTATACCATTTTTAGGTCGACTAACTAACTGCAATCAAAGACTTGTTTGCTTCAATATTCCTTTTATATCGATTTGCTTGTGCTTTGCAAGCAAAATAAATCGAATTGCCAATTATGAATGAATTAAAAAGAATCCCCATCTCTGGCCCTGCTTATTACAGAACTGATTAGCGAGATGTCAAAAAAAAAAAAAAAAAATATGCAAGAATTTTAATATTGATTAAATTTCTCTTAATGCGAATAAGATAATAATAAGATATAAATTTTGCGCATTATGTTATTATTATTTTATTTTATTTTTTTTTTAACCGGGCGTAATGATTTTGTGAAAAATTATGTAGTAAACTTAGGAAAGATATTCCGGATTAGAATAACGAGCTCTTTTAATGTTATCGATTAAAAACTATTGAAATGCAGTTGATAAAAAATAATTAAATAATAGTTAAATATTATAAGTATGAGTGTTCAGGCATGAACATGTAATATCTCCTATACATATGTATATCTCCTACGCACTCAATATCTCCTAGCAGGTAGTGCAAGGGCCACATGTGTGGACTATAAATAGGCTAATAACCCTGACCCTTAGCGATAAGATATAATAAACGAATGCTGAGCCTTACAAACTCTGCTATAGAATACGATAAGCAATTTACCAATGATGAGCCTAACAAACTCAGCACTATATACACTAGGGATGAAATTATGCATGAGTCTAAGTATAAAATAAAAAAAAAACCGACTCAGAAGAATAAAATTAATACTGAACTGAACACCAATCAATGAGCGTTGCAGTCGGGTGATACCGATTGCAGAATATTCATTCATGATCCCAATGCAGTTTCCGATTTACCTCTCACTTGGAATCTACGGACCAAAATAACGGTGCAATTAGCGAACGTTTTCCCTGCATACATACATGTTCATATTCCACGCATGCATGCAAAATTCTGAAATCTTGAATTGTGAAAATGTATGTAACTGGCAGAAGGGGACGTCGCAGATCCCACAAAGTATATTCTTGATCAGCATAAAAAAATAAGTTGAATGAGCCCTGTCCGTCTGTCCGTCCGTCCGTATGAACGTCGAGATTTCGGAAACTACAAAAGCTAGAAAGCTGAAATTTCACATGTATACTCGTATGTTTGTTACGCAGTACGAGTTTGTTTTGTTTTTTCATCTCATTTCCAAATTACCGAAAACCCAAAAAAAAAAAAAAAAAAAAAAAAAGAAGAGAAAAAACCAACCCACCCCCAACCACCCACAACCCGATAGCAGAGCTCGCGCTCATGCGTTCGTAAAGAAGAAGGTATTTAGATTCTTTTTTGCAAGGTTCAGGGTATCTCGTAGTCGAGCCGTCTTGTTCTATTTATCATTAGCGCAGATAATGTCAACTGCTAGACTCTTCTATATATTATATCAAATTTGTACTAGAATAGTATATAATATTGAATCAGGATTTTTGTTTTTATTGTTAAAGCGGAATGTGAGGCGCACAGTGCGCACTGCGCATTGCATTACGGCGCATGATTTATCTGACCATTCACAACAATGTGAGTCATTTGGTCGCCAATCTGTTCTAGTATGCGGCATGGTAATATGAGTTAATCACCATTGGCATTTACTAATTAGACGTATACGCTGCATATGCAGCAGCTTACAAATTGGCAACAGCTGCACTTTATGGCCACAAGGAGTGGACCAGGCCAATGGGCCAATGGGCCAGCGGGCCAAGTACATATAACGAAAACAAAAAGGAACATGAAGTAGTAGAAGAGGAAGCAGAAGCAGAAGCAGCGAGCCGGCAGACAATGACTGAGAGAAATTTGCTGCCATTTGTTGACATGCCGCTAGTGAATTCCTTGGCTCAGTTGGCTCACCCATTATCTGTTATGGACTGGGCAGTAAAATCAATAATGATCATTTAACATAGCGTCGAGCTGAGTGTGGCCGAGCGAGGGCCATGGCCGGGACCGGGGGCAGCAGAGGCGCAGCTGAAAGGACAATCAGTTCCAGCTGCCTGAGCACATAGCCCGACTGAATCTGCAAATGGCTCGACAAATTAGCACGCCACGAACGCGTCTCAAGTGGCAGTACGTTTTAATCTTTAACCTTTCTCACTCTGTTTGCACTGCCCTCGCCGGCATCGGCATCAGGATTGGCATCGGCCCGCCCCACTGGCCCCACGGATTTACATATTTTTAATAAACTGCCGGCAATTCAACTGAGCGAAACAACAAACCGACTCGGCGAGAGTATGTGCCTCTGGACTAGACGACATCTAAATGGAAATCGGGGCCGAAAGCATATTAGCCAAACAAGCAGTAACAGAGAAGCAGCAGCAGCCTTCAAGGCAAGGACATGCGAGGACATTGACTGAAAAGTTCGCATATGTATCCACTGATACAGTCAATAAATCAGGCTGCCAAGGCACCAAGAGAGACCAACACCACAAACAAAGTGAGGCCATTTCTGAAATTTGTGTGGAAGAACAGCTCTTCCTCCGCGCCTCAAGTCAAAGATCGAAGTGTTGCCATATTTCAGGTCTATACACAGAAACCGAAGGTAAGGAAATATAACGGACGAGAAGAGAATGCAGAACGTAAATGAAGTGCTCTTAAACCAAACAAAGATTTATTTGCGCTGATTTGCCCAGAGTTACCATTGACGTCACGTTCTGGCCAACTGATCCTATGGTGCGCAAAGCTTGTGAGGGTCTAAATGATGCTGTTAACTTTAATCAACATTCAGTAAAAACGCTAATACTTAATCATCACCTGTGCTAAAAGCTACAAGCTGAGTGAAATGCATTTACTTATAAGTAGTTTGAGTAAGCTTAAAAATTAAATCTGGCTCTCATACTCATACACACAGTTCGTGCTGCTGCTATTACGCTTTTATTCCCTGAACTCAATGCGAACGTAAATGTAAAATATAGTTGCAAAGGGGCAGAAGGAGGCGTGGCTGATCTATTGAGTATATGTGTATTCAGCAGTTGACTGAAATAGTGTTTGGCTAGCAGTATGTCGTTCTGCGAAATATGAATTCAGAACAGAAAACATAGGCTAAATATAATAAAAGAACATCATCCCTCATGCCATGAATCCTATTTATAAACAACGCGAATAAACAAAGCAAAAGAGAAAACAAAAACAATTTGGCAGTGAACTTCAAATGTTGACTTTAACCTTGATCAAATAAGTCGCTCGTTTATCGGCGTAAATATTTAAGCAGACGATTAACAAGCGACGACAAGTGAAATAAAACAAGGACTGACAGAGCGAGAGAGTGGGAGAGGAGGAGAGACGGAGGGGGATGGAGATAGACATTGTCAGTTGGAATTATTTCCGTATTTCCATTGACTTCTTTATATGTATATGCATATACATGTACACATGTCTACACATGTGCGGTAAACATATTTTAGCTGTTACATTAATCCCTTTGCTTGTGCCCCTGTGCTAAGCTGAATAATAAAATAAAATTTAAATCAATTAAAAGAGACCAACTTCTGAATTCACTTTAATGAAACACTAATGCGAATAAATGTAATCTTTTTACCCTCAGCTGTAACTCTGCTGACTCCAAGCGCCATATTTACTTTTTTTTTTATTTTTCATACAGGATTTTTTTTTTTTTTTTTTTAACTAGTGTCAAATGCCTGAGATAAAAGATTTTAGTGAAAGCCAAATGACTTGGAACATGGACTGAAAATATTTGCTTATTTAATTTACCTAATTTCAAATTTAAACTGTGTTGTCAAAGGAAAAAAACAAGAAATTAAAATTATTTCGCAGACGTACATATCTTTTCATATTTATGAGAGCGAGCTACTCAAGCCCTTCAGTTAATCATATTACGTGGCTTTCATGCTTGAACCCAACAGTATGCTATATCTATAACGCAGATCTCTGCTGGTACTATTCACGTTCCCAACTTTACATCATTATAATTGAGCAAGAGTCCCGCGACCTGCCTCTCTCTCTCTCTCTCTCTCTCTGTGAGCTCATCGGAGCTCACTAATCTGGCATTCCATAATAAATCATTCAAATAAGATCATACAGCACTATCTCTGGAGCTCGTAGTGTATGTATGTGTAATTATGTGTATGTATATAGGAACTGGACTTACCTCTGCAGGGAACGTATATCCATCGACGCTATGCTCAGAGCCGAATTGGTCGTTGAGTCCATAGTGTATATGTATCTCATGGAAACGATAGCGATATGAGAGAGGACCGCCAGATATATTCACTGGCGTCTGCATGCCATCATAATTGGCGACTGTATCATTGCCGGCCGTAAATATTACACTGTGGCCAGTATTGCTTATAATTCCACTTATCTGTGCAAAGAGAAGAGAAAGTCTTAATACAAGAGAATGACGAAAAGATAATAAAATAATATTTGAGCATGATATAAAAGCATTTATAAATCAAGTCTGACTTTTCGCATAATAATGGGTATGTGCTAGTCGAGCATGTGGCGCGAATACCTCGCAAATAATAATTAACATTTCGCGAGATCAACCGATAAAGGCTCAGTAAGTGCGAGCTTCTGTGCTCAAGTATACAAATGCACAACAAAATTTTGATTCATTTAAATGAGCGCGGAAAAAAAATTATATCCGATCGCGAAACTCGTTGAAGTTCCTTTCCAATCGGCTGCTCTTGAAGTAAGAGTGAATGACTCTTATTTGCAACAATTATTTGTGAATTTATTATGTATGAATGTAATTATACATCTTAGTTTAAATTTAAATAATAATATTATGCTTACCCTGTGTTTGTCGATATGCATTAAGCGCAGATTTGGATCAAATAGTAAACGCTGTGGCTCGAGATTCACTGGAGACTGACGACGTCCTTTGTTGCAGAGCGACCATTCTGGATTTATGAGACCCCAAAATGCAGGTCCTGTAAGCCAAAGAGATAATATGAAAATATTTTTTTTTTTTTGATGAAAATCGAACAACATTTTCGCGTAGAGTAACACAATTGGATTCAATGAAATATTTTATTTTGTAAAAAACCGAAAAATTAAAAAATAAATTAATAAATAAATAAAAAAAAAAAAATCACTTGGCTTCAATGAAATATTGATTTTGTATAAAAAAAATTTTTTTGAAAAAAAGGTCAGAACTCAATCACGCCTGAGTATGAAGTGAAGCATATGAGCTCCATCGATAGTGTTCTCACCTCTCAGGAGCATCCAGCCTACTTAGGCAGTTTTAACTTTGTATAATATCTTTAACAGATATATGAAACGGATTATCGCAAAATTTTCTTTTTTTTTTTATGAATTGTCGGGTTTTTAATGAATTTAATTTTTTTTTTCATCAAAAACGAATTATTTTCTCGCGTAAAAAAAAATCACTTGAATTCTATAAAATATTTAATTTTATATAAAACCGAAAAATTTATTTTTAAAAAAGGGTCTGAACTCGATCACGCCTGAGTATGAACTGAAGCATATGAGCTCCATCGATTGTGTTCTTACCTGAAACCTCTAGCAGGAAAATCCAGCCTACTTAGGCAGTTTTAACTTTGTATAATATCTCTGATTGATATAGGAAACGGATTATCGCGAAATTTTCTTTTTTTTTTATGAATTGTCGGGTTTTTAATGAATTTTTTTTTTTTTTTTTTTGATCAAAAACGAATTATTTTCTCGCGTAAAAAATCACTTTAATTGTTAAAATATATTTATTTTTATATAAAATCAAAAAATTTATTTTAAAAAAAGGTCTGAACTCGACTTATGAATTTTCGGGTTTTTAATGAATTTATTATTTTTTTTTTTTTATCAAAAACGAATTATTTTCTCGCGTACAAAAATCACTTTAATTCTATAAAATATTAAATTTTATATAAAACCGAAAAATTTATCAAAAACGAATTATTTTCTCGCGTAAAAAAATCACTTGAATTCTATAAAATATTAAATTTTATATAAAACCGAAAAATTTATTTAAAAAAAAAGGACTGAACTCGACCACGTCTGAATATGGACTGAAGCATATGAGCTCCATCGATTGGGTTCTCAACTCTCTCTAGCAGGAAAATCTAGCCTACTTAGGCAGTTTTAACTTTGTATAATATCACTAATATATGAAACGGATTATCACAAAATTGTCTTTTTTTTTTATGAATTTTCGGGTTTTTAATGAATTTATTTTTTTTTGTTTTATCAAAAACGAATTATTTTCTCGCGTAAAAAAAAATTCACTTGAATTCAATAAAACATCAAATTTTATATAAAACCGAATAATGTTTTTAAAAAAATAAAAGGTTTGAACTCTACAATGCCTGAGACTGGACTGAGCAAATGAGCTCCATCGATTGTGCTTTAGCCTGAAAAGTCTGACAGGATAATCCAGCCTACTTAGGCGGCACTAATTTTGCATAATATATTCTTAATTCATATATGATATTGATATTCGCAACATTTAGCTGGCTTTCAATTTGTGGCTGTTTTAGCCCATTGATGGTGTGGGCTCCGATGTGTCACCTAGTCGAGTGCTTCAGTTGTCAGTGCTACTTGTGCCGCTAATCCTTAACGAGAAAATGTTCGCTAACTTTGCTATGCAAAATCTCATCATCCTCTCACGTTGCATGGAAACGCTTTGATGCAGCAGCGATAGACAACAGACAACAGACGACAGACAACAGACGACAGACAACATAACTGCATGCCCGAGCCTCCTAATGCGGCACACATGCAGCAGGTTTTGTGTCGGACTTGTGGTTGGCTGTGGCATCTAATGCATGATGGAATCAACACGTTCCGCCGTTTATATCAGCGGGCGCAATCGCAATCTTCAATCATAGATACGCCACGTACACGCATTTTAGCGATTGTTGACCTCAGCGGCGCCCCATTAGCCGGTAAACGGTGAACGGAGGCGGCTACAGCTGCAGCTGAAGTCCATTAAATTGGGGCTATGCCGAGTCAATGAGCCAATTTCCGAGCGATTTTTGCAGCCATTAACAACATTAGCGGCGTCTGGCCGTCTTCGGCTATGCTACATGCTTCCATTTGGCCTGTTGCGAGTACAAATAATGTTAAAGCCAAGCCATAGCCCAGCCAGCCAGGCAGCCAGCAAGTGCCGTGAAATCAAGCGGATTTTTCGGAGCATTAATTGCGCTTTAAGCGCGCCCAAGCAAGAAGCTAGCAAGAAGCTGCAGCAGCTTCCAGCTACGCCCGTTCCTGCCACAGCCGAGCAGCAGCCAATGCCGTCGCGAGGGCCCTCTCGGCACAGTGGCGCAGCGCCGTCTTTTCTAACTTGCAACAACAGCACTTACGTATGTATGCAATGCTTATGCAAATTTATTCATGCCAAAGAAACACAAAGTTCGCACGGATTTGGCTGCAATTTGTTGACAACACGTGTTACAGCATCGGGGACATCGTTGTCGTTCCCGTTCCCGTTGCCGTTGCCGTTGCCGTTGGCGTTGGCATTATGCTGTGCCTATTTCACTGCATACTTGCAACACTTTCACCATATCGAGCGCTGATAACCAAGGCAAGGTAACTCCAGAAGAAAACTGGCGACTTTACTTTTACAAATGATACTTTTCCTTGAGATTTTGTTATATTGACTTGTATTTTATTTAATAGGCTGTTTAGAGATTAGAAACATCCTATATGGCCAAGTTCTTCAATTAGAATCTCACAGAGTTGTTAGCTAGGAAAGTTGTAGATACTAAGCATTTCATTCACGATCCAAAATACAGTTGAAATGCTGTAGCTAAAGTAGTTGGGATGGTAAGGTCAGTTGAGTGTCTTTTGTTATATGAGTAAGGAATGAGTCTGCAACAACTAAACTTTATCGTACGGAATACTCATATTATTTTTCTCAAGTCAATAGACGAGCTGTAAAGCTGAAAAAAAAACACTAGGAATGCAGCTATGATTTGTCGCATTCCCATTAGTCGTAGATATATGCATGTCACTAGATCTTTTTGATCTTGGGTATATCTGTATCGTATACATATCGTAAAGGTAGTCCAATTTGCAAGTATCACTCACTCAGTCAGCACTTTATATAAGTGGATTTTATGAGCAATCAGGAAACATATTTTTCCGATGTGATACACTCATAGTTAAGTTAACTTGACTTCAATCGGATAGACGGACAGATGGGCGGAAAGGTTAAACTATCGAAGAAACGAGCGGACAGACAACAAGATGAACATTGAGTAAAATGAACTTCGTGAATGAATTTAAATACAATAGTCAAATTCAACTACTGTTTATCAACTGTAATGCACATTGGGAATATTGATGCTCAATGCTTCGGAGCTGGTCATATACGTGTGCAGCTTACTCTAGTTTGATCATACTTTACATACATAGATTTTATAAATCCCTGAAGACTTGCGCATTTGTCAAATGGTTATACAAAAATAATCAATGGCTATTTACAAAGAAATATTAGACTATTGTTAGAGAGTTGGCGTATGACTAAGACTGGAGACTTGAAAATAGCTACATTTATCCGTAGGCCAAAAGAATTAGGATCGAAATCAAGCTTTGATTTCCTACATAAAATATAAATATATCTTATAAGACATTGATAAGATAATGATATAAATTAGGGAAGATTACTTTTTCGCGACAGAGTTTCGATTGCAGAGTATGCCTTGGCCGGAAGCACTTGACGCTTGGAGCGCAACTGCGCTGCTCTGGCTTGGATTTGTAGATCCGAAACCGAATTCAAAGCACTTGAAGTTTTTTTTATGCATTTGTCTTGTGTAAATGGCGTCGCTGTTGTCATTAATGAGATTAAGAGCAGCCGAGGACTGGGCAGTTGAGCTGCCAGACAAGTCGGAACGGGCAGCTGCAGGTGCGCTTATCTGGCCTGCGCTATTGCTTGTGCTTTTGCTTTGACTGGACTGACAGACGCTGGCGCTGGCGTCTAGCTGTAATCTCTCAGGACGCATTCACATTGCCCGGTTGACTTGATACACATTGAAATATATATATATAAAATTTTTTTTGTTTTTTTGTTAACCTTGAGGCAAGTGCCTCAGGCGGGCAACCGACTGCAGGACGGAGCCTGAGCTGAGCGCTGAGTTAAACTGGGACGATTGCAGTGCGCGTATCTTTATAGAAGATACGGAGTCAAACAATGGACCAAGAAACAAGTAAAGTTATTTATGGCCTGATTCTGTTGGCGTATTTCGTCTGCCTTCCATTAGACAGCTGCAAATCGTCTCCATTTCCGAAGCCCCCGCTCCAGCGGCTCCAACACTCTGCCTAACTCTCTGCCCCGCTGCCAGACACTACACAGCTCACGTGTGCAGTTTTGCTCACTGGTGAAATCGTTTTACAACAGCAACATCAGCAACAGCAGCAGCAGCAGCAACAACTGGCAATACGAGAGCAGTCGCTGTGACAGGTGCCAGCGTGTCTTAATGCCAAAAAGTATGCTACGTTATTTTGCGCAAACATTGTTGCGAATGCCAGATACATAAGATGACGACGAATATACGACAACTTTACATACGTCTCCGTGCGCCAGCGAGGGTGGCTAAAATGTTATACGACCCGCAGTCAGCTTCAGACTGAGAAACGCAAAAAACGCGAGCGACTCGCTATTGTACACTATGTACCCACTCAAGTAGTAAAAAGGGCTTAAATCGAGTGTTTGCTTTAATATGTAAGAGCCAGCTGAATGTATTTGCTGTGACCCGAAGCAAATACACACACACACACGCACACATACATACATACAAACCCATTTGCTTTTCCCAATGTGCATCAATATGTTTTCATATCTATCTATCTGCCGACACTAAATTGGATTAGGCTATTCCTGTTTTACTTCAGGACTTTAAAGCTCTGCGCGTGGAATTCTGATTTCGGTTGAGGCAATCACTTACCTGAGATGCCATCGTAGGTCCACCATTCCTCCCAGCTGACGGCTTGCAGCACTGTAACGAAAACAAAAACAAGAAGGGAAAAACAATAATAAAATATCAATTGATTTTATTGGCAGTTTATGTTGTTAGCCTCGCCTGAGTCGCACTCAAATGAACGACACGTAATCCGAGCACAATTTATGCTCTTAAAAAGTTTCGATGCATGCACTTGCGGCAGTTCATCAGGTAAACTAATAACTCAGAGTGGCATGCGGTGGCATGCACGACTCAAAGATACCCTGCCAGTCCTCTTGATACTTCAAGTCAGCCACAAGGCCTTACCTGCACGACTCAATGATATCCTGCCTGTTTTCTATCCTTTTATTCCGCACCCAAAGCCACCCACAAGACTGTCATTCACGAATACTAAGGGCTATTTAGCCCGGCTTATAATACCCGGCATTTCTTCTTGGCAAAAACCTGAGATATTCTTTGTATGTTAAAAGCATGACTCAGAAATACCCTGCACGTATTTTTAAAATCCATAGTCAGCAACAAGGCATGTCTTAAAAGATAATTGTTATTTAGAATTCATTCTTAGTATCAATAAATAAATAAAGAAATAAATACATTTTCCATCTATGCTAGAGAGCTTTATTTTTCGTACCTAAAAATTCATTCCAAATAGGCTGCACGGTTCTAGGATACCCTGTTCGTCTTCTTGGCTCTTGCAGCCAACCATAAGAGTAACTAAGCTTAAAGGTGCACGACTCTAGGATACCCTGCTCGTCTGCTTCGCATCTAAAGTCAGCCCGAAGACTGCAAACAAGTTAATCTAATAAGTCAAAGTTCCACGACTCAAATATACCCTCTCCTTGAGTTTCCCTTTGGCACCTCGCATCTAGCACATCAGTTAACTTAATAAGTCAGATTTGTCTAGTCTTGCAGTTACCCTCTCACGACATTTATACGCATTTTCTCCTCGACACACACACACACGCACACTCGTGCCACTTGAATAGGGTAAAGGGAAAGGAAGCACTGCCGATGCATAAAGTGCGCTGTTTGCAAAGTGCGTGCTTCTCTCGCTCTCTCTCTCTCTCTCTCTCTCTCTCTCTCTCTCTCTTTTTCTCTATGGATGCGTTCCACTGTTTATATCAAAGAAATCTCGAATGCCAGCGCGGTAACTGGGTGTATAGCGTATCGCCTAACTGGGCACTTACGACTAGAGCACACTTATGCGTGTGATTCGCATTATTCAATACGAAGCTAATTCCAAGACAAAAGAGTAGCTTAAGGCATTTAGAAAATGAATGCTGGACTCGATAAAAATCGAAATAATGCTTGCCATAATTTTATTGATATCATCATGAATGAATTAAGCAGCTCAACTAACAGAGGTCACATCGTATCTACATACATATATCAATTGCTTAGGGTATATATATATTTTTCCGCTCGTATTTATATTGTATTCCATGCAAATTCATTTTGCTGCCAATTGAATACCTCAATTTTATTCAATATCAAGTAAAATATTAATAAAATATAAATATTTTATATAATTTTTGAAATTATATATGAAATATGTAAAATTGTTGGCTCTATAAGAAATGTTATGGAAGATCATAAAGATGATTTTTCATAACGATTTTTAATACGTTCTCAATAAATCTCTCCCTTCATCGTTGTCAGTATAGGTGCTTAAGTCTCAAGATCTTCAGCTGTAAGCCATTCCATATATTCATAAGAGTATTTAATGGTTTGCGTGCCGATGTAGCGCTCGTCTCTCTTGATTTCTTCTTGCCTGCTTTGTTGACAACGGCTTCTCAGTGTGACTTAAAGCCCACTCTTTGCTTAGCATAAGCCTGGCACGCCTTTTGTCGCCCTGGCAGGGGCGTAGCCGAATAAATAAATGGGAAAAAAAGAGAAAGCTCTTGAAATGATTTTTGCTTACTTGAGTTTTAATTTCTATGCGCTGTAATTTCACTTCCGTCACTTGTTGGCTTTAACATACATCGACAGCGCGGCACCTGCTGCTGAAGGCCCAAAGCACTTTGTTATTTGAGAGCCAGCGAGCAGCGGGCCAAAGCAGCTCTTTGCGCTCTTTGCACTCTTTGCTCAGACCCGTGTCAGGATTCACGAAAAAATGACGAAATGTTGAGTCATTAAAAAGTACTGCTCATTTCGTAACCCAACGTTTCGCAAAGTGCAATGTAATTGTATAGCCCGCTCGCGGGCATATCACCTAAGGCATTGGCTGTGACAAGCAGACAGCAAATTGTGGAAGTGCTCTACGAGAGCACTTTTCCCATTAATGCACAAATATCTTGTGTTGATGTGAAAAATAATATTAGAGGAGATGGAAAAATATTTGTATTTGTAGTTATGTATTTGCATTCAATACTAAATTAACACCGTGCACATATGAAAGAATGAACTTGTATTTATTTATAAGGTAAGGATGCTTCGTAGGCTGGATAATGCCATCAGACATTCGAGGGGGAGCTGTTGCGAGACTGTTTATATTCGGACGAGACAGTTCTTAGACCGATTGCTACTGAATTTTATAAAATGATATAAAATACATCACTTCATTGAATCCAAGTGTATTTGTCTACTCGAGAACATAACTCAGCGTCTCATAGTGTGTATATTATAATATTAGAAAAATAAATAAATAAATAATTATAAACTAGCTCATCAACTAGTATGATTTCTGGCATACGGGCGCAAGAAGTTTCCGATTTGCCACGCCCCTTCTTTATAATTCGGGGACATATATAAGTCCATGTTCCAAATCGTCTTTAGCTCTAAAGCGCCGAAAAATATTGCGTTCATACGGACAGACGGACGGACAGCAAGACGGACATTGCACAAACCCAATATACACTTTTTCCCTTTTTGGGAACAGAGTCTAAAAATTTTGGAAACAAAATGCTTTTACTAAGCGGAAGAATGTTTTGGAAATACTTGCATTCAACAGAAAAGTACTATTTTGTATTTTTAGCAAACATTTTTAAAAACATTCCAAACAATTATGGATATAATTTACTTCTATAACATAAGTGGAAAATTCGAATTGCATTATTCATATTCATTATTCACAATTAGCTTCTTGCTTTGCTCAAGACAAAAATACATACATACATAATAAAATAAATTATATAATAAATTAACAAAATATATATCAACTCGTATCGCCATATGACGATGACTTCTTTCAACATATTTCAACTATCTGAGAGCTTCTATGAGTTCAGCTTTACAAGGTTGAATATCTACACCGAAAAGTCTCAGACGTGTCAAAATCTCTCAGACCCAGTGTTTTTCCCTCTCTCTCTCTCTCTCTCTCTCTCTCTCTCTCTCTGTGTCTGTCTGTGTATTACCCAGCTTTGTTGATACACAGAGAACGATTGCTGATCTTTAATAAGCTATAGAACAAAATATCAATGAATACATATATGTATATGTATTAGTTACGGGGTCGATTAAGTTTCCCTCAATATATTTCATATTAAAAATTGTAACATTTGGTGCGAAATAATAAAAACCAAATTCGCTGCAGTCTGAGTTGAAAACCTCGTTTCGAGTCACGAAAAGGCAAGAGTTTAAAAGCTGTCGAGCTTTCAACAGTAATAAAACGATGACAAGAGCTCGCCGAGCTGATCAGCTGTCAAATACCCTGTAGAGCTTCCTAAGGCATAGTTAGAGCAAAAAAGAAAGCTAATGCAGTTATTTATAACTGCAGTACATATTATCTGCATATAGTTGGATAGTTTCCTTAGCTCAGTTAGGCTAAATCAAATTGAATATCGAAATACATGGAATTAGACCTTCAAGCTGACATGGCTATCATCGCATTGCGTTACATACAGGGTATGCGAAACATTGTTGCAAAGTCATGGGTAATGATGGATATTAATGGATTTGAAAATGTTCGCGTCATTGCAACGCCAAGTGTTTGGGCTCTTGACCTCACCGACAAATTGTTGCTCCTTGCATCGAAATATGGCTGCGACTGGGCTCTAGCTTCTGACTGGTTCGGCGCCTTTGGCGCGTATTTTGCCAAATGCTTCGTGTTTAATTTCAGCTTAATGTTATTGTGCAAATGCAGCGCGCGCTTTTTCCATTTTCAATTCCAGTTCGACATTTAATTTTTCATCCTGTTTCCGGTTTCCATCCCTGGCCTGCATTTCTGGAGCTGGAGGGGTAGCTACCCCGACTGCCCACCTTCCGGCACCTTTTAAAGGGTGACGTGTGTGTGTTTGTGTGTTCTCTTCGCATTAAATGGATGCCATTTTCTTCTTTTTTTTTTTTTTTTTGCATTTTGTTTTGTTTGCATTATTGTGCGGCTGTTGCCAGCTCCAAGCTCCAACATCTGCTCTTTTATTTCCTTCACATTGCATGGCAAAAGTTTTTGAATTTTGTTGTGCACCATTTCAAGGGTATTTGCCAGCACTTGTGCAGCTAACGATATTTAGCTTTTTCTATTTAATATTTCAACATCAATTAATGACCACGCCCTGTGTGAAGATAGTGAACAGCGTGTGTCCTAGAAACGTTTGCTTTCAAATTTATTGTAAAAGAAGGCGATACCACCATTGAGTCATGCTGAATAAGACATAACAGTGGAGCAATGCAGCAAGACTATAAATCAATGCTTACAGCAATTCCTAACATTTGAAATCTTTAAAACTTAATTTATCGACAATTTATAATCGGATTCAATTGTCTCAATCTTCTAATAGTATCGATAAATGTTGTATACATATTAGAATTGTGCCAATTAAGTTTCTTTATATTTTGATTTGATAATGTAAGATCATATTATAAAATTAAAATGTAAAGTAACCCAATTTCAGAGTACGAGCATGAGAAAAACATTTGTACTCTATTGTACTCTATGTAGATCGATTCTTTTTAGAGTTAGAGAGATGTTCAAGGATACAATATTCACAGCTAATAAGCATTGATCAGTTTAGCATAGACTGCCGTAGCTTAATCGACTGAATGTAGCATAGATCGCTGTCTCATATCATCTCAGTGTCAGTTTCTATTCGTTTTCCCTTGATCTACTGAGACTCATAATATCACTATCCAAATATCTTATGTAAGCATCTCGCCCTCACTCAGCATTAGCTCAACAGCAGCTGTTTTCTCTCCTTCTCTATCTCTCTGACGAGGTAAGCATTAGAGAATAAAAAAACTCTCTTGAATAATAATTTTACAATAACGCTTTACAAAGGCTCTCAGGCAGCAATTTATATCATTTTATTACGTGATAATAAATTATCTATGAGGCATCAAGAATGTACATATTTTCATATAAGCTAAAGGACTCTCAATAACTCTTTTTTGGAGTCTTAAAATATCTCAAGCTAGGCCACTTGATGTACAGCAATATTCATATGTATTGGATAATTGACAGCTAGCTTTATTCCGAACATTGACTGGGAAGATTTTACTCTTAATGAATATACGTATTCTAGTCAAAGCCAAATACTTCTCTTAACTTTTTCTTTACGACTTGCTGCTAAACATAATGAAAAGCTAGTCCAACTCGTCTCTTTGCAAACCTGGAGAGTTATTCTATGTGCATTGATTTTTGATATTCCCTCATTCAACTCCAGATACACTACTATTTATAGCTGAGAGCCTACGCGTATTCAAATTTGTGGGCGTGTGCAGGGCATAAATATTTCATTTGAAGTGTTCGCTTTCTAAACGGCTTAGATCTCCGGGCATGATTATTATGGCCTTCCATTCATTAAATGGAAACAAGGCACAATAAAAGGTGGCAACGGAGCCAAAGACAATTGAGCGCCAATAAAGTGTCACCATTAATTTCCGGCGCTGTTAACAAGTGTTCCTGCGCTCTCGGAATGAAATGGAAGCGCGGCATTGAAATTGAAAGCTATTTGCAGCCGGTTGCCGGCAGTGGGCAGCGATCGGGACGCCTGGCACGCCAGCCCAATAACAATAATAGGCCAGAAACAATTAACGGCAAATAACGCAGTTTATTAGCTTTTCGCAAAGCTGAAAGCCAACTGGAGCCAGGGCAGACAAAATGTAGACAAAAAGTTGTCACGACGCGTCGCCAGCGGCAACAAATGATAATGATAAGTATTATTTGTAATCAATAGTAAAAGGCGTGACGGACACAACAAGTTGGCTAAGCCGGACTAGCTAGCCCCAGAGCACAAACTACGAGCCCAACCCAAATGGCGGGCTTTGAAGTGAAAAGTGGCTTCACGGTTGCCCTGACAGCTATTTAAAGGGGCAGACGACAATTTGAGCCCCTGCCCCAGCAATATTTTATGCATTTTGTTAGCCTTCATTATTGTGCTCTGCCAGAGCTGACCATTTGCGCCTCTGCTTGTGCGAGGTGGCTAAGGGCCGTCCTAGGAAATGTATTCTTAAATATCTTAGGTATTTCTAATTTCCAAGCAATTGGGTCAAGTCCAACTTGTGTATACACTGCACGAAAATGTGTGTATCAAGTCGTGTTCCCTGAGTTTAGTATAGCCCACATATGTGAATCGAGTATATGAGTTTGTGGCAGAAAAATTGTTGGAGAAGTTTCTTATAAATATTGCAATTTGTTTGCGAAATACTTGAAATAAAACATTATTTTTTATGAATTCCGAATTAATTAGTGAATTATTTGATATAGAATTTGAATTTTCAAGTGCGAATCTAATTGAAAAGATTGAGCTTGATGTAAATTGGTTTTATTTATACATATTAATTATTTATTTATTCATTTATATATTCATTTATTTATTTATTATTTTATTTACTTATTTATTTATTAATTCATTTATTTATTTTTGCAATATCTTTATTTTTTCGATTAAAAATTAATTACAGTCCATTAACATTTCTTGCATTACATTTCCAAATAAATAAACATCCATTAAGAATACTCGAAATATACATTAAAAAAAAATACTTTAAATAGTTACAGTTTAAATCTACTTGAAACGATTGAGCTATATAACACATATAACTAGATAAATATGTTGATCTATTTTTCTGCAATAAGTACAGTCAGCTAACATATTTTGCATTACATTTGTAAGTAAACTTGATTTTCATTGAGTTTTACAGAATAAATTAATAATAATAGAAGGTAAATCAACATTGTGAGCTTACAGTCTGATTTCAAGACTCTATTTACAGTGTAAAAGAAGAACAAAAAACCCCTGCCATTGGCAAACTTTCCTGAAAGGAAAACATATTAAGTAGACGCCCGTAAAGCCCAGCATTTTTTTATGAAAGAGACGAGACACTTGGCTCAATGCTCTACGCGCAGACAACATATCGCGTGGATAGCAGCTCAGCGTAGACGTTTAATTGTTGAGCTGCTAGGGCTTCACTCCATTTGGCCGAGTTTTACTATCGCCTGCAATTCATTTGCTTAGTTTATTAGTTTTCATTACGCGCCTTTTTCCTCAATCGTGACGTGCGGGGAATGCGGGGCGAAGTTAGCCAAAGCTATATGCAAATTGGCTGGGGGTGGGAGCGCTGCGAGCGGAGTTCGTGGTCTAAAATACACAAAAGCCGAGTGCGCCATGCCTTAAAAACCAGTGAAAACAAGTGAAAGCTTTCAATCATGTAGTTTGGTCGCCTATTATTTGCCCCCTGTCCATCATGTCTCCCTCTCTCTCTCTCTCCTCTCTCTTTCGCAGTGTGTACGACGGCACTGGCTTGGTTTCAACTTCCATTGCTACGCTTTGCCAAGTGACCAGCAGCCATTGCCACTGACTGACTGCCCCACGACATTGCCACACCTTGCTCTTTGATTTTTATTGAGTTTATGTTTCGTATGGTTAGATGCCTGGGCCACGCCTTTGTTTAGCAACCATCACATCCTACTCAGCAACCTATTCAGTTCAGCGCACAGTTCATGTGCGGAACCCCGAGACCGCCGCCACTCCCGCCAATCCCCAGCGCAATGCCCCCATACAGGCCAAGACCCAGCCCCCGGCTGACTAATGGTAAATGCCATTTCAATTACGTACACAGTACTAACATTTTATGCGGCCTGTCGCCATTTTTTGCTTTTCGATTTCCATTTGCGCTTTAAGTGCATTTGGAAAATGGCTAAAAATGTGCCAGCTACAATGCAAACACTCTCCGGACCGGGCTGGACTTTGGCGAAGTTGGTGCGAATTCAAGCAACTTTAACGGAATGTATAATCTTTATGTGACCATGTGTGTGTGTGTGTTTGTGTGTGTGTGAGAGAGAGAGAGAGAGAGAGGGAGAGTGAGAGTGGGTTTGCGAGTGGGTGTGCCAGTGTGTGCTCCTTTCAAACTATTTTTTTGTTTTCTGCTCTTTATATAAAATGCATATACCATGTACTCATCATATTAAAAAACTGCGTAATTGAAAACTTTGCATGCGTATGTAACAGAACTATTTGCATGTAGCGACTGGTTTTCCAACTCTGCTTTACATAAGTCGCTAGATCCACTAATTTTCAGTATTGGATTTTTTGTATTCCATTCTGGTCGAAAAGTTTGTAATACAAAACAAAACGTGCGACGTTGTCCATCAAGCGGATGTATTTGAGCTTAAGCTTGGGGCGAAGACAGAACATAGATGATAGAGGATAGAGGATAGATGATAAAGTATTAAAAGATGGAGGGAATATTATAGAGGATTAAGGGATAGGGAAAATATGTTAGAGGACAGAAGATAGAGAGCAATGGATAGCTGATATAGGGAAGAGGATAGAACATAGGGGATAGAGGATATTGGATATTGGATATAGGATATAGGATATAGGATATAGGATAAGGGATATAAGATATAGGATATAGGATATAGGATATAGGATATAGGATATAGGATATAGAATATAGGATATAGGATATAGGATATATAATATAGGATATAGGATATAGGATATAGGATATAGGATATAGGATATAGGATATAGGATATAGGATATAGGATATAGGATATAGGATATAGGATATAGAATATAGGATATAGGATATAGGATATATAATATAGGAGATATTAGATAGGATATAGGATATAGGATAAAGGATATAGGATATAGGATATAGGATATAGGACATAGGATATAGGATATAGGACATAGGATATAGGATATAGGATATAGGATATAGGATATAGGATATAGGATATAGGATATAGAATATAGGATATAGGATATAGAATATATAATATAGGATATAGGATATAGGATATAGGATATAGGATATAGGATATAGGATATAGGATATAGGATATAGGACATAGGATATAGGATATAGGATATAGGATATAGGATATAGGATATAGGATATAGGATATAGGATATAGGATATATGATATAGGATATAGAATATAGGATATAGGATATAGGATATATAATATAGGATATAGGATATAGGATATAGGATATAGGATATAGGATATAGGATATAGGATATAGGATATAGGATATAGAATATAGGATATAGGATATAGGATATATAATATAGGAGATATTAGATAGGATATAGGATATAGGATAAAGGATATAGGATAAAGGATATAGGATATAGGATACAGGATAAAAGATATAGGATATATGATATAATATATAGGATATAGGATATTGGATATAGAGGATAGAGGATAAAGGATAGTGGAGAGAGGAAAACTGATAATAGATAGAAGAGAGAGAGAGCAACGGATAGTGGATAGAGGCTAGATGTAGAGGATAGTAGATATTGGATAGAGAATTAAGGAAATAGATGATTTTGGATAGAGAATTTTGTATAAAGGATAGAGGTAGAGGGTAGAGCATAGGGAATAAAGGAATAATGATAGAGACTAGAAGAGAGAGAGAGAGCAAGAGGTATTGGATAGAGGGTATAGGATAAAGGATTGACGATAGAGGATGAAATAAAGTTGATAATGAATGGATAAATAAATATATACAAGAACTGTCTTCTACTAATTCACAATTATCCATGTAAGAGCCCACAGCCCATTCTGGCCATTAATTAAGGCATCTTACGATCGCACCACTTGGCCCTACAAACAGGAGCTACAGCAAATGCTGCCTGTTTTAGTGTGGCTTGACAAGTAATGGACGTTGGTTAGCTCGACTCTTTGGCTGGCTGCACAGCTACATTCGCTACATTCGCTACTAGTTCATTTCGCATCACTCTCAAATGCTGTAACAACTTCTTGTTGATTGTTCGGGCTGCTGTGGATGCCAAGTGACCAACGGTACAATCAGTGAAAAGTTAAGCGGGAATATTTTGGGGATGCTATTGCTTTATATTCCGCCCTGTACTACGTGGCTGTTCCCGTGCTCATTGCTGCTCCCGACCTCTTCACCGGTCTGCATTCCCGTTCACGTTCCCGCTCCCGCTCCCGCTGTCGTTGCTAGTCCCCACAAGTCAGCAAAGAGTTTTAATGATGCTGCTCGACTGTCTGCGGTCTTGCTTCTGTTGGTGAGTGACCGGATGACCGGATGACCGTATGGCCACAACAACAAGAGCCAAGAACCACTGCAACAATCCACTAACGGCTTTGATGCACTCAGCTGCTCGGCCCGGCTGCAGGTCCAGGACGTCCACGACATGGATAACAGAGTCAAGTGACGGCGGAGTTAATTAGTCTAAGTGGAAATGGTGCACAAACTTTAAGCACGCTGCACATTGTTGCCTTCTCTGATACTGTACTTTCACTCTCTCTCTCTACTTTTCGGTGTTCCTTTTGAAATTTTTGAAGGACCTGACCGCCTATCCCAATACCTGCAGCTCCCATTCTCCAGCTATTTAAAATGCGCATTGAGCGTGCTGCTGCAGCTTTGAATTCGTCCAGTCCAAAGCCAAGTACGCCCTAGAACAGGCCAGGCATCCAAATGGGAACACTTAACGGCTGCAGCAGCAAAAGTGCAATGTGACAAGGCTTTCAAGCTAAGGGGAATGTAAAACAATCTCTAGTGCTCCAAGTGCTCTAACTGAACAATTTGTACTCTTCTCTGCTGGCAAGAGTTGCCAGCATTCCAAATACATTCCAGGCATATATAGTGGCTTAGTCTCTTGGTATTAGGACTGAAATTTACTAGCCTCTTACTGTAGCAGGTTTGCAATAATCGGCTCATAGAATGTTAACATAAATAGCTCTATATGTTTCCACTTGCTTCACTCTCTCCCTTTCTCTTTCTCTCTCTTATATGCAATGTGAAGTAGACCAAAAGTCTTTGTGTCATTTCATTTAAGCAACGAAGCATAACTATCCTGGCCCCAGTTTCCCAGCTGACCGGCTGATCAGCTCACCAGCTCACCAGCTCACCAGCTTGACCGTTGTCCAGTTGGGCAGTTAGCTACTTTGGCCAGAGCAAACGAAGGCACGTTCTGTTCTTCCTTAAGGCATAATAAGAAATAAAATCGAACGCTTTTGGCCAGTTGATGGCGTTTCTCCAATTTTACACATGTTTTGCATGCAAAACTTACCTCAGTCAAACAAACATAAAAACAACTAGAAACAGCTTTGCAGAGTTGCAATGGACCGACTAGGAGATACCCTAACTACTAAACAAAATATTGGAGATGTTCACTCAATGGGCAATGATATAAAAGATTATTCTTTTTAGTAGAGAAGTTGAATTTTCATGAGCATATATAAATATATAATACATTGATTAGGAATTTAAAATGAAATGTATATAATATATATAATTGAAAACTCTCACCACTCTCATCAAAAAGATGTTAAGTTGACCTGCCTGCTCTATACAGGAAATATTCCCATTTCATGCCAGAGCTTAATCGGTATGGAGTATACAAAAAAAATAATAAAACACGAACAAGCGCATAAGAACGACGCGACGCTCGCTCAGTTCGGTTAGCTCGTGCCGGAAGTTGAACGTTTTCTCAAACAACATTTTTGGCATTTTGACAAAACGTACTTGACAATTTTATTAGCAAAATCAAAAGGCAGAAGCCAAGATGGAAACTGGAGACGGTTTTTCGGGTCGCACGCAAAGCAAGTCTGCAGCTCGGCAGCTAGGCAGCTCGACAACTACAACTACAGCATCGTAAGGCTGTAGTCAAAACTTGCAATTTTAATTTAGCTTCTAACTGTATTGCAAAGTTTAGATAAAGCTACTGCCGAGCCGGGCCGTTAAAAAGCCGCAAAAGTTATGCAAGTTCAAAGGAATAGCCCAATGCACAAATTGTTGCACGTGCTCTCGACAAAATGCAGATGAAACCGAGAAGGCGGACTTAGGACAGACCTTAGGCTGTGTAAAGGACAATCCTGACACGTGGATGCCTCGTGCTTTATATTTGGTTACGCACGACCCTCTCGATGTGTTCAACGCTTCAACTACAAATTTTCCAACGTTTGTTTGATTTACTTAAGAACAACTTCGTTGCAAGAAAAATAAATGTACTTGGAAAGAAATAAATAATTAGTTTTGATAAGTTAATAAAAATAGTTGTCGAAACAAATGCTAGCATACCTCATCTTAAATGTTTTCAAATCGAATGCGGAAATCGGAATAAAGCGCAAATATTTTAAAATCTTGTTATTGGGTATACACTTACATATTCCTTTTGAAACCATATACTAAAGACAAGAATTATTCGGCTAAGGATCTTTATTTGTTCAACTTTTTATTCCTTCTGTAGCATTATACTGAGCTAATCCCTTAGTCATCATCTTCTTCTTACTCCGTTTGAATGCGAATGCTTTGAGTGCTCACCATTCAGTTCAGTATATGTCCTTAAGTTCTTCCTAATTAAGTTCTTCTCTGAAATCGAATGCTTCAAGTGATTTTTATTTTTATTTGTATTATTATTATTCCGATCTTTTGGGCTGCCCCTTCAAGTACCTTGGATGGCAGTTGGATTAAGCTATGAATATTACCCAACGTTCTGAAATCAAAGACTTTAACAGTTTTTATTTAGCTATAAATATATTTTTTTTGTTAATAAATATTTTCTGCTATTCCTTATACAATCGATTGCTCGCAGTTCTAGGCAGTCCTCCAAGCGCTAGTCTTCCTTCAAGTGCATTTTGAGTTGTTCAAATGAAAGCTCTTAAATTATTTTGCACCCGAAAAATAAACAACTGGACCTGGCTAAGTAATCGACCAGCTGCAAACATAGTCGGATAGATGCATTCATTTAAATATTATTGTTATTGTTTTTGAGTTTACATAAATTTGTGTGCAGTATATATTTTGCTGCTGGCTATAAATTTCGATAGGTGACAAATTTGAAATTCATTTAAACATTTCATTTCACAATCAACTGATTCTGCTTTTTTATTATTTTTCCTATATTTTTTTTTTTTTTTGATTTTGATTTTGATTTTGTTTTTGTGACAAACAATTTAAGGTGTTGCCGTATTTGCATATGTAAATTAATTCGTTGCAAATTGTCAATACGGAAACACAAATATCTGCCGCCGCCAATCAAATTAAATCATTGGCAAGTTTTCCCAGGCAGATTCTAGTGTCAGCAACAAGAGCAAACTAAAATCAAATGAAAATATATGCAAAGGCTCTAAGCGGCACAATATGCAGATTTTCCACACTCTTTCGAAAAGCGTATGAAAAGAGCTTATGTGCAAATTGCGTTTGTCTTTGAGAACTCGTTTTTTATTTGTGTTTAATTTTTTTGTTCAGTCAGAGCTTTTAAACATCCCATGTATATGGGCTTGTATCCCACTCAGACAATGTGTTTGTAGACTAAGCGTAATGTTGAACATCGAGTCTAATTAATCAACAATACAAATCCCTTTTTTAAATAACTATGAATCAATGCAATCAAATATCGATAAATGTGAGTGGGATTTCAAGTTACTTCAAAGTTATTTCAAAATATTGTCAATGCCAAAGAGAGTCTGATTCCCTCTTTATATGACATCGATCTCATTTGAGAAGCAATTGTAATAAATTCTTAATAAGCTTTCGAACGAGCACTAGGAACTGGAGCTAGTTTATTTTTATTGCTGTTTGGCAGCTTTAATAAGTACTAGAATTATTTTTTGGCAAATCATATTTTTCAGCCTTGTATCCATTTAATTACCTTCGCTTCTAATATCATGATTTAAACTCTGATATCTCGAATTCATGGTTTGTTAATATTTTTTGTTTGTTAATAATTAATATTGCTGCTTTTCCTTAATATCCATTCCAAGCTGCATTCATTCATAGAGAACCTTTCCTATCCAAGCAGTCATCTCGTTCTCTCTCTCTCTCTTCCTCTCTCTCTCTCAGCCACGATCTAATAATACTAGAAAACAGACACTCATGTCACAGCTTCATGTCATATTCTATTCGTGATACGACATACCTACTATATGAACATATAATTTAACTCACTCAGAGCTTGCCTATCAAATAGATAGACCACAACTGCATTTCCTCAAGGCCAGATCAAAAATAGTATCGGCGCTTCCTCTTCCATCTATAAACCAATGCAGAGCTTGTCACAGTTTTCATATCATATCAATTATGCAAAGAGACCTTGGCAACTATATAAATACTGAAGTACACTGTAAGCAAAGTATATCCCATTCGGTAATAGCCGAAGGACACATTTTCAATTGATGCTAAAGTAAAAAGTATCTAGAAGGTATCTAGAATACAATATTGGTTTATTGTATTTGAAGAAGAAGATAAATATATTATTTATAATTTTATAATAATATTTTCAGGTCATCTTTCTCCTTCTCTACTCTACTACATTAACTCTTATAACAATTTAATGTAATTCATTTAATTTTAATTAATACATTTAAAATTCACTCTACTCTTAATAAATCTATCAAATATCTTTTTAACAAAATTAATTCATTATCCACTTTTTCGAATATTTCTCTTCTAGCTAACACTTGAAATATGTATTAGTTCCGATCAAAATAAAATACCTACATAAATCTCTTGTTATTTAAGTTCCCAATTGACTTTTTCACGAAGGGCCAACTTTAGAGTTCGTGTTACTTTCAGTTTTGCCATTGCCGGTGTACTGTGTAACACTAATAGCAAACGCTCTCAGTGTCAGTGGGCATCATGGGGCAAGTAGTTTAGCAATGTTAAACATTAGCTGCTGGAATGTCAACCCGTATGCGGAGTGACAAGCGTCGAGTATACGCCGTGTAGACCACTGGGCAAGGTCGCAGCTGGAATGGAATGTGGGCGTTGTCGCAGTCGCAGTCGCAGTGACAGTCACTGTGACAATCACAGTCCGAACTTACAGTCACAGTTGCAACTTGCGCGTGTGTGTGAGCTGGTGTGTATTGTCAGGTTAATCACTCGTTTTGTTGGCAATTACCGTTACGACAAGGCCAACAAACGGGCCAGTTTAGGCTGCGGGTCAGCTGTGAGCTGTGAGCCGTGTGGACGGCAGCCAATGTAAAAGTCAGAGCCACTTGGCCTTTGTTGTTTCGTAACTGCCTTTGTTGCTTTCTGCGAATATCAATGAGTCCATTATGTATGAACGGCAATGATTATGGCCGTCTGACATGAGAGGACGTGAGAACTTGGCGGTTGGGGTTGGACATGGGGCTTTTAGGTGGCAGAAGTCAAGCGATGACATTTGACAGGGCTTGGCTTTTTGGCACCAAAGCCACAATAACAACAACAACAGAAGTAGCAGTAGCAGTAGCAATAGCAGTAGCAATGTCAGAAACAAAGCAGGACACATACATGGCATGGCATGGAGACGCCTGACAATAACAGCATCAATTTGCCATCACCTGTGCGGCACATTCAACGATGCAAGCAAATGGATGCTGGATGCTGGAGCTCATGGCCATAACATTTTAGCAGCACGCATTTCTGGATCTTAGGATCTGGCCAGCACAGTGGACAGCTCTATACAAAGTCAATGCAACTGTCACTTGAACTGAATAGGTATTTATGCAAATATTTAGCTCAAACTTTTGTTTAGATAGATGTTATATAGATGATATATATATATAGCCACACTTCACTCAGTCGGACTATTCTATCTGCTCACTTTACTGCTTGTCCCACTGTGTCTCCCAGTTCTTTCAAACTCAATGGCTTCTTGAGCCATTTTCGGGGCTGCCTCACCTTTTGACGTTCACATTTTGTTATGATTATTTATATTCGTGTTATTGTTGTTGCCGTTGTTGTTGGGTGTGCCTGAAGTGCTTAGTGCTGTATTGTCAGGTAAAAAAAGAAAAAAAAAAAGAGAGAGCAGAAAGCGTTGCCCTCCTTTAGGCTAGGGCCACATAATGTTGGCCAGATGTTGGTGCTGCTGTTGATATTTGAAGCGTACGCATTGACAGTGATATAGGCATCGCAATCGATTCTGAATTGGTTGCGTATGCATAATGTTGCCAATGCTAAATTAAGCGTAAAATTCAGCCACGCTTTAAAGGCAATTTTTGCTTTTATATTTTAACTGTTGTTGTTGTTGCTGTTCATGGTCTGCCACAAATGATCCGGAAATAATGCGCGCATGATGATGACCTTTAACTTTGGTTTTGACTCAAGTAACAAATTCTAAATTATATTTCAATACAATATAGAATTAAGGAATGTAAAATGCGGGAAGTGGCCAGCAGTGTGAATGACTTAAAAGTTCTGCAATTGCACGAAATAAAAATACCCTGTAAATCTGTATTTTTTAATTGACACTTTAGTGGTTAAAATTGCAGTTATTCATTCAGTTTTGACAGACTAATAGATACTCAGTATTCCTGAAGTAATTCCCATCAAATGCGCACGTTCATACACTGTAGAACTGAATATAAAAGACGATATATAAGGTAAGAAAAACATTTGAGATTTAATCATATCGATTAATATCAAGTTATCGATTGCTTAAATTCAGCTGAATTTTGGAACTTTGTAAATATCTTTATTAATATGATATATATATAGATACATATATAAAGATACATATAAATATCTATAACTTGCATTGATAGACTCAATCATAGACTCAGTCACGTAGACTAATATAAGTCGAACGGGCATACTAGAGTTTGCTGATGCTGTAATGATATATGAGTGTATCTATATACAACCTTCCTATTCCTAACTCTATAAATAAACCTTAGCTATGCTGATTGGACATGACTTTTACTCTACATACGCTGTAAGTAGCGTTAAATCCTTTTATAAACTCTAACAAAAATTCTTTACGTAAATTTGTGCCTTGGGCAATCAATAAATAATTTCCTATTAATACCTAAAGAAAGGGTATTCAATTGTCTGCCACACATTGTTAATTGCTCAATCTAGTGCTCCACTTTTCAGCGCATTCAGCGGCCTTTGGGCCATTGTTTTCAGCTTGGAGCCAACAATTAAGACAGATTAAAACTGAACTCAACTGCCAATCGGCGCTTGCATTCAATAAAATTTTAGCGTCGAACACCCGGCCAAATTTTTGTAACCACAAACGAGAGCCAGTTCCAAAAGAATGGTCCACAAAACGTGGGCGTGGCGGGGGTATGGTCAGGGACATTAGCTGAGGCTGAGGCGGAGGCGGAGGCTGAGAGGCCCCAGCGAGACTTTGTCCGTGCTCCTCTTTGTTTTCAATTTTTCGCTGATAGCATTGTGAAAATGAAAGCTGCACTTGATTATTTGAGCTGCTAATTATCATTGTTCTCGACGAACCCAAAAAAAAGAAACCAGTAAGGAGGCTCTAGTCGAGACGGCTCGACTACGAGATACCCTGAACCCTGCAAACAAACTAATACTCTTCTTCTTTACGCACGTGTAAGCCGTGGCTTGGGGTAGTCGGACTATACTTTGGACGCTTATTACTCCATTTCTAGATGGACGATTTTCAAGAAAATAAAATTCAGAGTAGAATAAGAATATCTAAATGTATATATTTGCCAAAATGCAAGTCTATAGATTTCAAATGCGAATTAGGGGCGAAGGGGGATTAAATATATATACATATATACATATATACATATATATATATATATATATATATATATATATATACTCATACTGCTAGAGAATATTCATGTGAAATTTCAGTTCTTTAGCTTTTGTAGTTTCCGTAATCTCCACGTTCATACGGGCGGACGGACAGGACGATATCAACTTATTTTTTTATGCTGATCTAGAATATATATACTTTATGGGGTTTGCGACGTCTCCATCTGCCTGTTACATACATTTGCACAAAACCATTATACTCTGAATTCCCATTTTCAATGGGTTCAGGGTATAAAAAAAGAACAACTAATTAAGAAAGTTTTAAGACAGTTGCAGCCGACTGCCAAATACTCTAAACTAAATTTGCAATACTTCAAAAATTCTAAGCAAGCTGTTCAAGCATGAACATGCCTCATAAATAAACATATTAAAAAATAGGCAATAGTCGATAACCTGCGCGTTATCTGAAGCCAAGTAATAAACATGTCATCCCTTAGTTGCAGCGACCAACGCAGCAAGTAATAAAAATGTAACGTGAGCCGTGAGAACGGCTTAGCGATCGAAAAGGGACACTTGACAAACATCTGTGCACTTGTGTGCATGGAATTAATTATTGCCTTCCAGTGCCTGGAAGTATTTTTAAGGTATATAAGCACTAGGATTTTAAGAAATAAACAGTTCAATTTTTGAATTCGGTAAATGTGGAGTGTTTTCTTTCGACTCTCTAACACAAGCTGTGATAAGTTATGTGTGAGTAGCTATAACTTGATATTGAATTGGGATATTCAACAGATATATCAAAGATATATCTATATATATCTAAACCCTAAACTAAACTTGGCTGCACAAAAAGTCGTAAGTCACGTCGTGAACTGAACATCGTATATCATATAAGTTCGTTTCTATCCCTAGCTAACTCTTCATGGGAATATATTTATATCTATCACATTCAAATAAACGATTCAAATATTTCAGCGACGCGAACCGAAAAGCTGCTTACTTCACGCCATATCTTGTCAATCAGTCAGGACAATCTCGTTTAATATACAAATTGGACAATTTTTTCATTTCTTGATGTGTGTGCATATTTCAATGGAATTCAGACTATAGATACATACGCATAGCTATATATAGATATATATATATATATATATATATATATATATATATATATATATATGCGTTTATGTCTGTGTATTTGTAGTCTCATATAAAAATGCCAAAATATTGTTCTATGCATACAGTTCCGGGGCGTATAAACAGTTTGTTCAGCTATCTCTGTTGCATTTTTATTTTCAGTTGAATTTGCAAAAGATGCAACAATCGAAATTTTAAATATTTCAAATAAAGAACAAACAATGTAACAATTGCAACTGAATTATAGTTTGGTGTCATAACCAAATGAAGTTTTTTCGGTTCAACATTATCAGGGAACATGGAAAAAATGAAAGTGGAAAAGCAAATTAAGTTTGTTTGATTTCATTTTGCAATATATTTCATTTAATGCTTTTCAATTGAGAGAAATTTATATTAGGATAGCTTGGAGTTCAAAGAAGATTGAAATATGTGGATAATACTTTTAGATTTTGAGAATTGCAAATTATAATAGAAAATGGAATGAGCAGCTAATTACTGATATAGGGTATTATAAAGGCCAAGAACATACATATATGTATACAACTAATATATAAATATTATTTCAATTAAGTTTAGACTATATTTATCTATTATATATACCAAATCAAAGTGAATTGATTCCGTGATAATGACGAATTTCACTTTACCTATATTGTGATATACAGAATAATTTGTTTTCTTTGTGTGCTTTTGAATAGGTTACACTTCGCGTGCCTGGAACAGTATATACTTTATATACTTCTAAAAGAGTTAAAAGATCAAGTTGTTTTCATGGCATTTCAAATAGTCGGTCTAGAGATACTCATTAGCCACTTGGTAGGGTATAAGGATCATTAGATGTGACATGTAACAGGCGGAAGGAAACTTTGAAATCTAAATGTAGTTAATACAGTCCAAATCTCACAAATTATAAACAGGCAAGTGCTATACGAGGTGCAAATAATAATAGTCAATTAACTAAAATAATAATTACTCTTATCATATGATTTATAACATTAATATTTTTGATACGTTCAAATTGTTCAGTAACTCGAAGTATTGCTTCAGTCTAGTATTTTTATTGCTTCTATTATTTGTATTAATCTAACTTTTTGTAATAATAATTGTTTTTATTATTTTTATCTTTAATTATTTTTATTAGTCTTATTTTTGATATTATTATTTTTAATATTTGTATTTATTTTTTATCATTATTTTTAATATTTTTGTTTTTTGTTTTTTATATTTTTTTATTTATTATTATTATTACAATTATTTATTTACACTAAACTCATTTTGCTTTACATATTTGCAGGGTATATGATAGTCGGCCCTTTTTGGCAATAGTCTTAAATTTAGTTTTTTATACTCGGTCGCAAATTAATGGCAAAATGCCAATAATGATGATGACCGGTAGGGCAAGCGACAAAAAACGGGAATGGTCCGAACGAGCAGACGGAACAATAACGCGGACTTTTGGCAACAATGACACAAAAGTCAAGTAACCGAAGGTTGCGAAAGAATGAAAGGACAGAAAAAACAGATTAAAATCAGTTTGAAAACAAGCGAAGCATAAAAATGCAGGCACCATCCAAATGGAACGCCACGGACTTAGATATGCAGAATCGGTGGACTACGGCGGGGCGCAGCAGCAGCAGTGACTCCGCCATTCTGCACCGCGCAGCGCTTACGGGCTCTGCAGCTTTTCTCTTTTTTTTGCTGCGACGCCACAATTTGCAAATGTTAAATGTTGAGCTGTTATTCTCATTATGTGTCTCTTCACGAATTTCGTCATTTCGATTTGCATCCGATCAAAATGCGCTAGCGCAAGTCCAAATCAAGATGAGAATAGATTAATAGACAACATATTTTCCTCTAGTAATAAAATGTGAATTTTTAATATTTAATAAAATATGTAAATACATAGAAAAAACAAACTTTGAAATCTTAGAAATATAAAGCATTTGAAGTATTGAAAACAACTCAGAATTACTTATGGCAAAAAAGACAGCAAGTTTTTTTTTTTTTCTTTCTTTTTTTTAAGTTAGTGAGTCAAAGAACATTTTTATTGCTCTGAGTAGTTGACTGTCGAAACTCGAATAGCTTTTATCTACATCAAATTTAATATTAATTAAAGTGAAGCAATTATAAATGAGAGTTACTAAAGTAGTGAATTAGGAATAAGATTAATGAAAGCGTCATTATACTCTTTTTTATTTGAGTATCTGCCGAATTTGTGAGACTGCACTCGTCTTCATCTTGCGCTCTCAATTTATTTGACAGCTTACAAATAACAGTTAAACGTTTTATTATTTACGATACGTGCACGAGATCAACCGAAGGGATAAGATAATACTCGCTCGCACTCGCTCTAAGCGAGTCGGTTTTCGGTTGCACTATTCGTGTGATGCTCTTTTCCTGAACATCGTTTATAGAGCAACAAGACAGTCGCTCCCACACTGAGGATCAGTAAGTGTGAGATTAGTTGCTCAAAAGCTCACATGATTTTTTGCTTCTTTTAGCTAAGCCGAACGATCGAGGATCAACCAGAGCGAAACCGATGTCTTCGGTTGGTCCAGACTTATTTGCGAGCTATTTTGATGTCATAAATCAATGGAATTAGAGCATTTTCAAAGTTTTCACTTCACAGCGGCGATTAGCGAAGAAGAGAGAAGTCGCGACAGATCTGCGCTTATACTCCATAGTTTCTATCTATGCATATATACGTCGACTTGCTCACACAAATCTTAATTGAAGCAAAACAAACTGCAATCCTAATAAAATGCTCGGCTTAAAGCAATATGGCAGCAGCGTGATTTGAACTCAGAGCTTCACAATAAAATATAAATTGTCTCAAGAATAAAATAGTACAGATGGACAGGCCTAGCTCAGCTCAGTTCAGCTCGTAGGTGTAATCAAGATTATATATACATTATGGAGTCTGTCATGCCTCCTTCTTCCTGCTCCACTCATTCTGGTAAAGCCAATATACCCTCACTTCCCAGTTTCCATTGTTCGGAGCATGAGGCATGTCTGAAGCTCACAATTATAAAAAAAATCTTATTCTTACCTTACAGACTACATAGAATCGTATCAAATATATATATTCATATTCAGCTCTCTATATACAGACTAACTATAATCGTAACGTATATTTATATTCATATGCAGCTCTCCATATAGCCCAAGCAATCAATGCAATATACTTTAAGTTTACTTTATGCAAAAACTCTTTCCAGCAATTATGATATGCGCTATTTACATAAAAATAAAAAATAAAAAAATTTAGTTGCCATGCCCCAGGGTATTAAATTTGCGGCTTGGCAACAAAAAAGCATTCCATCTTGTTGACATTGGTTTTAGTATTGTTTGCCACTTGCATGCGCGCTGCAGTAGAGTCGAACTTTAGGTGTTCTGCTGCTAGCAGGAGGCATATGGATGTGGGATGTGGATGTGGGATGTGGATGTGGATGGGCAGGATGGAGACTGGAGATGGGAGATGAGAGTTTGGAGTTTGGAGGTTGCACCTGCTGTTGGGCAGCTCTCAACGCTCTCAGCTGATTTATCGTCTGTAAAATTTATGTTTTGTTTAATCGGGAGGCGCACTTAAAATGGAGCACAAACAGGAGCGTGGCGTGCTTATCGGCAAGACTGGAGGGTTGTGGTACGACGTCGACGCGTCGACTACGGCTGGATATTCCCTTTACAATGCTTTTGCTCTCTGTCAGTCTCTCTCCCTCTCTCTCTCTCTCTCTCTTTCTGTGTTACCGTCTAATACGAAAACTAAGAGTTGGGCGGGCGTTTAGCGTGCTTAGCCAGCTCAGGCGATGTTACCTGTTTTATTTCTAAATGCTTTTGCGACGTCAAATCGGATCCCAGACGCCGACGCAACTATTGCACAATTTTAACGTGAATTTATTGCATTTATATATTCTATATATAAATATATATATATAGAGTTTTATTGCTTTAAACTTAAACTTAAAGCAGTAAAACTCCTTATTAAAGTTGGCCAATACTTGCCATTTGGCATATACATATATATTTATATAAATATACCGCATGCCGCGCCCACTGGCACAACAAAAATACCATATTTATATCTCCCACACGTTACAGTCGTCGCTCGAGTGACCAACTGTTTAAAATGTATATTGCTCTCGCCCACAGAGTGCGACATTGAACTCTCACGTGGCATTCGCTACGGACTCGGGTAACCCAGGCACGGCGGGAGTGGTGCGAGCTAGCCCTTGAGATGTTATTTGGTCGATGGTGTCGCGGTTGCTGGCATTGTTGCTCTAGCTCCTAGCCTGCCACTAACGCATGCCTAATGGCTAAGGTCGTGCCACAGCCGTACTGGGCCATTTGTCTTGCAGCCTTAACTTCTATTTTCGGATCTAGCAGACAACTTCCGATTCCCGCCCATTATTAATACTTGTTCGTATGCTTAGCTATCTTTGTATTATATCTGTTTCATTGCTCTTGCAATGTTTGTTTTAGTAAAATGACAACATTTGTCATTTGACTTGAGATGCATACTAAGAAAGTGACTTGTCTGCAAGCTTATATCAATCTCTCTCTCTCTCTCTCTCTCTTTACTTTTCAATTTCTTTATGTATTTCTCTCTATATATCTATATATAAATATTCATATTATTCTCCATCTTTGACTCTATATCTAAATCTGTCTCTCTCTCTCACTAGCTTTCCTTCATTCATATTATCAATCTCTATATAAGGATCTCTTACCTCTCTCTCTATTGCCTCTTCTTCTGCTATTCATCGTGTTATTCATATTTTTTCTATAATTTTGATAACGTGTTTCTCTCTATCTCTGTCTCTCACACTCTATCTGTCCCATTGATTCTTCATCTCTCTGCCTCTTCATCTCTTTATGTGTTTCCCGTATGCTTCATCTTACTCTGCATATCTATCTTACTTTCTCTCTTAATCTATTGACTTTTCTTCTACTTTTCGTCTTCCCAATTGTCACATCTGCCCACTTCTGGCACGTACTCATATATTTTATTTATCTTATTTTGTTATAGTGTCTCTAATTGACCCTCTCTCTCGATCGGTCTCTAACACTCTCTATCTATCTGTCTATCCCACTCATTACCTTTTGCCTTTATATCTGACTATGTCTAGCAATCTACCTCTCTTTTCCTCACACTCTCTCTCTCTCTCTCTACTTCTCACTTCAAGCTCTTACTCTCTCTCTCGCTCTCCTTTACTCTCCATAACTAACTCTCTCTTACCTTGCCACTCTGTCTCTGCTTCTCTTTTAATATATGTATATATTCCTTCTATTGCTCCGTTCCCCTCACTATTTTATAAATATTAAACTTACTCCAGAAATGCTTGGCAAAAAGTAAAAGTTTCTTCTACATAAACTCAATTTGATGACACACAGACAATTGAGATAGGGATAGGGATAGGAATAGGGATAGGGATAGGGTAGCAGCCAGTCAAGTCTACGCGCCAGGCTCCTTTATTTGTTTACAATGTTATTTCCAGAGAATGCTTGCAACATTTTCAGCTCAGAGCGTGCCAAATCTATGACGCTGGTGTAGCCGTAGTAGCAGCAGCAGCAAAAATTTTGCTGTAGCGAACGTGGCTTGGAACATGACCTCTTTTTGTTATTGCCTAGTTATGCAGGCGCTCGTCAGCTGGTGCTCATAATTTCCACTTTGCATATCGTTTACACGGCTGGCACTGACCCCGAGCTTGTCCAATTCCAGCGCTCAACGAATTATTCAGCCCCGCAAGAGGGAAACGTGTTCTCCGCTGCAGACAGTACTCACCCAGCATCCTCGACAGTAGCAGCAGGAATGTGTAGCACAGCAACTGCAGCAGCTCCATGTTTCATTAGCTTGTGGTATGCGGCGAATATTGTGACTTTAACCAGCTCGTTCTCTAAGACTCCGGGGCAGAGGCAGCTGCAGTGCGACCCATGAACTTAATAATTAGCGAAATTCCAGCGTAATTGAGCTCAAAATACTATAAAGACATAAGACAGACAGTAAAGGCAAATTAGTAAAAAGCCAAAGTTTACAAAACCTCACAGAGGTCGTCCACTCAAGTGACCCTCGCTATAGAACTTCAATCCGATTTAACGTGAAGCTAAACTCTTTAGACGATTCACTCACTGAATGAGCATGCCGCCTGTTCCACCTATATCGCATAGATGACCTTTATACCGATTGCATTCGCCATGGTGGTCAGCCACAAGCATTTTTACAATCCTGTAAGTCCTCCCGTTGGGAGCAGGAGCTGTGCGCTCTATCCACTTAGGTAGGTGGATAAGAAATAGCTAGAAACGAGCAAAATGAATTATGCTTTTACTTTCCATACCGCGCAGCCGTCACAAAGCGGGTATATAGAGTCTGAATAAAGACAGGCGACATATAGAAGCTAAAATCACTACTTCTTGTTCACCATTGACATGAGAGACGATCGCTGGAGACAGAGATTGGATTACAACATTCCGATTTATATTTACATTTTTGTCTGCTTTGCATCTTCATCTTTCTACAGGGCAACTCTCAGCCATGTACTCCCCAACAGCGCACTCTAACTTATTGTAATTAGCTTGGCTGCAATTCTCAGCGCAAAAGCTGGACCCGAACGGATGGCGACTTGGCGTGTTTATGGCTATGAGATAGTATTTTGTGTTCCACAGTAGCGAAAGAAAAAAATGTAAAACAAGTTAGAAGCTCTCGTCGAGATGGCTCGGCTACCAGATACCCTGAACCCTGAGAAAAACAATAATGGGCGAACTTGGGGCCGGTATCCAACATCTAATAAATATCGAAATTGTATTAAATTAGTTTGCAGAAGACTTTATCTAACTCTAAAGATGAACGAGATTTAATTTTTATAACTCGATTCACTGATTAGAGCTAGACAGCTTTTATATTTTCCGACATTGACGCGTTCATACATACGGACGGACGGACGGACAGACGAATATTGCTATTTCGACTTTTCTCGTATATATACTTTATCGGATCTGCCACGCCTCCTTCTGCCTGTTACATACTGTTAAGAAAACGATTATACTCTGAATTCCCATTTTCAATGGGCTCAGGGTATAAAAAATATAAAAAATAGAAGAAAGTGGGCACGATTAAATCATGGGCAAGTACACGTACAAGAAAAGCTAAATTAAGAGAGCTAATTTACTATTGTATATGTATGAGCATAAGCTTCCCGGAATGTCTGGCGTCCCTCTGGCTACAACTGTCCCCCGCCAAACAAGCTTTGTGTTTATAAATTAATTTTTAGTTCCTGTGTGTGTGCGTGGGGGGGTGCAACATTTTAAATATAAGCACCTAGCTTTGATGTTAATACCCACACACAGAGAGAGGCAGAGAGAGAGTGAGAGGGGGGGGGGGGAGAGAGGGAGAGGTAGAGCAACATTTACACGCATACAGAATCCATGAATATAAAAATCTAACTTTGGCGCCTCAGGCAAAGGCCCTTGTCAGCCACAGCAGTTAAAGGAGTAAATTAAATTTACCAATTGGTAGCCAAATCGAATTCTTTTTATCGATTTGTTGTTAGTTATTTACCTCAATTTAAGATTTCAGTTAATAATCGGGCTGAGCGAAGTTTTTAATATAATGTAAAGAAGTATGAGTGCTCTGATTGGGGGGTCTCCGACTAGGAGATATCCTGAACCCTACAAAGAGTTGATATGTCAATCATATATCTTTGTCATATATAGACGGATAGACAGGCAAGCAAACAGATAGGCGGACGGATGGGGAGACGTCTGTGCGTCACAGAAGGAAGGACAGGCAGAACAACGAACAGAAGCATTGTCATAGGCACAGACGGAGAAGGAACAGACATGGCTAGTCCAAGCCAAGTCATCGTCGTGATCAAGAATATATACATATACTACTACACCTCACCCAATTTACCCTGAATTCCCATTTTCAATGGCTTCACCTTATATCAAATTATAAAACACTTCAACCGAAGCCTCTAACAAATTCCAGTTCAATCAGACTTCCAACATGTTATTCAACGTACAAGTCCACAACCTGAGAGATTTCTCAGCTGTAACAAGCCATGCATCACCACATCCGACAACTAATACAAGAACCTTCGCTTGAAATCTTTTTTTCCTAGCCTGACTTGTCCACATCGCTTTTATGTGAGCCAACTTTAATGATATCTCAAATATTTGTATTATATTCCAGATGCTAAAATGAGTTCAGTGCCTCTATGTTGGGCCCAAATATATTGCCGTTAAATACTAAACGCTATCATATAAAAAATCGAAACGCTCACGGAGCTCACGGAGGAACTGTTGATGGCAGCTTTTGTGGGCTTAAGAGGCGAAAGCCTTTAAATTTTCAATTACGCTTATGGCTGGGCGTAAAACATAATTTGAGGCAAATGTCTAAGCGTATGGCGTATGCCTGGAGGCCGCAGTCCGACCGCACCTTGGTACGAACGACGACTACTACGACTACTCCGTCTGCTCTGGGTCTCTGTGCGGAGCTGTGAACTCTGAGCGCTGGGCTGATGTCAAGAGTAACGCTTGATTTGGCCTGACATAAGTGGCGGCGACTTTACGCAGCTTTGTTTTCCTGTGGCCGTCGTCCTTGTTACGTCACCGTCCTCATCATCATGTCCTGGCTGTCTAACCTCCCTCCTACGCCATTCATCCTTCACCATTCACCATTCACCATTCACCATTCAGCACCCGCCACCCAACAGCGGCATTTGCAGTTTTGTATTTTTGTATTTTGCTGGCCTCGTCCCATTGTGTTGGACAACAGCTGGAGCAGTGGGGCATCGCATCGGTAGCAATGGCGACGGCAACGGCAACGGCAACGGTGATGGCGAAGAGTGCATGTTAAGTGCCTTATTATCCTGTTTATGTAACTGTGCAGTTGTTAAAGGACACACGCGCGGACACATGTCTTCGCTGACAGTTTGTTGCTGCGCGGCCTTTTTATCAGCGCCAAAGTGTTTTCCACTTCATGTTTTATTCATCTTTAGTTTACAAATTGTCGCAATGGCTTTTTCATCCATTCTGAGCACAATGTGTTAACTTTAAGTTCGGCCAAATAACGAGACCACAAATATGCAATGCCCAAGCTCCATGAAAGTCCAACAAGATGTCCCTCTCACACACCAACACACACTCTCTCACACACACACGTTTGAGTAAATCATGCATATTAATGCCAACACATCTGTCCATTTCCATGCTGGCTAGCTAGTTCCGCATAGAAGTCAACAAATTAGACAACTACTGCACTACAGCATATAGACTCGAATAAATAATTCAGATTTTTGAAACAATATATTTTCATTTGCTTGAGATATCTTGATCAAACTTTGCGCAGCGCACAATATTTAGGCGAAAACTTTTTCCGCCTGACAATGAGTTTACCTACTTTTCTGTCACTTTTCTCTCCGTTTCTCTCCACTTCATTTGCATAGCAAAACAGAGAACTTTAAGTGTTCTCGTAGAAAGTATTTGCTAAAATGTGGCATACTTAAAATTTACAAGAACTTTATGGACATGGTACTTTTGTTGTCGTGCCTGACTTCTTCAGAATTGCTCTTCTATTAGCAGCTCAAACTCGTCTAACTCTCTTTACTAATATTTAATAGTTTAAATGGGTTTTTGAGTCTTCTATAGAGTGACCAAAGAGGTTCAATAGGTAGAGAAATTTCAATATATCAATAACACTGTAGTTGACTTGTTGTTAACGTGGCTTAAGTATTTGACTTTGTGCAAATGAATTGATATATGTACATAAATATATCTGAATGAATGAATAAAAGAACATCTGTGAGAACATCTGTGGTTGATTATTGTGAGCCCTAGGAAAATGAGACATTTGCTAAAAAAAGATATTAATAAATTTAAAAAATAAATAAATAAATTAAAAAATACAAAAATAAACAATAATCCTCTAGGTAATGTATATTAAATTGACTTTTCAAATAAAACAATTTAAATTAAATTAATATACAAAACAATTAAAATATGAAATAAATTTGTTTATAAAATTTAACTTATTTTCAATTTATTGATTTAAATTTATTTTCAAATTTTTAATTTTAATTTTTATTCAATTTCTTAATTTTTAATTTAATTTACTTTTCCCAAAACCAATTTAACTTTCTGTAGTTCAGCTCACTCTGGGAGCAGAAGCAAAAACACGATCTACCGTCTCTCATTTCACTTGCAATATTTCATGACATTCATGAAGAGGGAATGGTGAGAGTGGAGAGTCTGTCCACAGTGAAAATTCACAATTCATTCAAATAATGCTCAAATGTCGCTCTAATGAAGCTCATTGATGCAATCAATTCTCTCAAATGTCTCAACGATCTACTCAACGCTCGCTTTTGGAATGACACCTTCTAATAGCAACCGTTGATAGATTCGCATTCTCACTCCCATTCTCAGAGGTTCTCTCAAAATCTCTTGTTCCAAAGACAAATTCATGAACAGAAAGAATAAATGTTTGCCTGAGAATTCAAGAAATTCGTGCAACAGCTGCTCTGAGCTGAGTACAGTGCTCATTCGATATAAACTCTTCTAGTTACTTATAGAGCCCACAATAGACGACAAGCAATAGATAATTGCTGAATTGGCCAGTTAAGCAGAAACTGATGATTTAAGCAGCTGCAAAAGTATTAATTTTATTTATTTCTGCTTATAATATATATATATATATATATATGTATATATATATATATAGATAAACATATATATAAATTGTATCCAAAAAGTATTTAATAATGAATATGCAAAAGTAAATGTGTGTTTTTTAACATTTTAATATGCATGGCAGGGCTGACATATGCAAAAAAAGAAAAGAGTGGGAAAAAAGAGAGAAAAAGCCGACCAAAAAGAATAAACCGCTAACGGGAACGAAATAAATTTTGTCAGCCATTGCAATATTCTTCTTTTCCCTGACGACGAGCTGTAACCAACTGGACCTGGCCCATCGGCTGGCTATGGCCACGTAAATAAATAAATGCACACAAGTAAAATGCATATACAAATACATATATACATATATATATATATATAAATTCGTATATATATATATACATATATATATATGTCTGCAACGAAGCGAGACCGTGACCGAGGCAAAGGATGGAGACGAACTTCCATTTCCATTGGCCGCTGCGGACCCCTTCCTGAAATTGTGCATGAAAAATATGGAAAGACATTTGGCCAGAGACAGATTTTTGCAGCTGCATCCGCATCGTCCTGATCCAAAAACTGACAATAAATGTCATTTAGTTTGCCAACGTACAGCTGCAAACAAACAATATTTATTTAAAACAAATTATGAAAACGACGGCCAATTGGGCTTTCTTGATTGTTTTGTTTTGCCTTGCCACAGCGGGCAGCAGGCAAAAACCAGGCCCTAACAATCAAGTTGAAATACTCGTTGCATATCCATCCACTCGAATGACAACACACTTTGGGCCACTTTATACCGTTCACACAATCAAGCGAGGATAATATTAATCATTGAAATGCCGCAAAAGATAAAAAATTAAAAAAATATAAAAAAAATAAAATAAAAATGAAGGAAGGTTGGATAATTGTGTGAACGAAATGTGAACTGCAATCAAATAGACACCTTCACAGGACTCTATAAATGCGTATGTATATAAAAATGATGAATACATAATTAAATTTAATGTATATTCGTATTATATGAGCAGCTTACTGTAATTCTATTATGCTGCAACGCAGAAATGCGATACTTCACAAGCTTTGGAAAAACACTTTAAATTTACTTATTTTTTTATTTATTAAATAAAATCTAAAATATTGTAATTATATTTTAATTTTTTCCTTAATTTATTAATTTAATTTAACAAATTAAAATAAACGGACAACAGCTCGAAAATAATAGTAGAGATTTCAATGTTGAGATCATTTTTATTTATTTAATTTTCTTTTTAAATTATGTTTTATTGGCAATCTGTTTTATAATGCTTAATTAGTAATTTTTAGTAATGAAAGCAGCACTTGAATTCGATTGATGTGAAAGTTCTCCATTCATTTACTGAAGCATACCTAGAATAAAGGCATTACTAATTCAATCAATCAGTGGCGAATTATTACTCTGAGTGCCAATGGTTCCTCAACTGTTCAGATAAAACATACTAAACAGTGACCCGAAAATAGCAATTGACAAATTCATAAATAAAAATTCCCACAACAGCATTAAAAATATTTCATTTATTTTGCAAATGTAAATCAAGTTCAAATAATATTTAATTCCATTACCCCACTTCGAAGGTGAGCAATAAAACAACAGCTGAACTGGCATCAGCGACTATAGCAAAGCTTCACACTAACTTTAGAAATAAATGTATATTTTATGTGAGCATTAGCTTAGTTTTTAAATTGTAGTTAGTCAGTAAATTTTAAATGAATGGGATATTATAGCACTTTTCCCCTTCATATTCATATTAACTTTAATGCAAATAAATTTTCCTTTTATGTCTCAGAACAAAGGATCAAAGGGCTGTACAATTAAATTTGGTATGTAGGAGACCCAGACTTATATGAAATCTAAATTTAAACAAATAAAATGTCACTCATAATAAATAAAAAGGTAAATAAATAAAAATTTAATTAAATAATAATTTAATTAAATAAAAAAATAATTGAAATAAATAATTAAATAAATAAAAATTAACCCTTAACTAAAGCAATAAATTTTTGTTTTACTCCTTGCCTTTGTGGTTCTGGTAATATTTGAAATTTCAAATACAATAATTACTTTTATTTTAGAATACCAATTTTAGAATAGTATACATTAATAATTTTAGAATACTCTTAACGACTGAGCGCAAAATATTCCAAAATATTTCATGATTTCATTCAAGCAACGTTCGGCAATGAAATAGTGATTCTGTTTTGTGTTCTGTTACGAGTAAACAAATGAAGGTACAAAACAACCAAAGAACATCTACGTTTTGCAATAGAAATAACAAGAGAAACAATAATATAAGCAGTATAAGTAAACCTATTCAGTTGAGCGGAACTGTATCAATGCATTTGTGCTGAACTTTGTTTTGGTTTGTTTCTTTTTTTTGGTTCCTCTTACTATAACATTGCACGATTGAACTGGAATAAAGAAACAATAAACAAAGATATTACTCTCAGCTTGCAGTTTATACCTTTATTTTTGTTTATTTTTCGTAAATATGCTTTTGATGATTTAATTAATTTTTTCAATTGGACTTTTAATTATATAATTTTGGAATGATTTTCATTTCAATATGAAATTTTAAAATCATTCTTAGACCAACAGTTGACAGTTGTGAGTGACTGATATTACAAAAGATGTGAATCAGACGAAACAATGAATATGAAATGAGACTATGAAGTAGTAGTTGTTGCAGTATAAGTAGTTGTTGTAATAGTAGTTGTTACAGTATAAGTAGTTGTTGTAATAGTAGTTGTTACAGTATAAGTAGTTGTTGTAGTAGTAGTTGTTGCAGTATAAGTTGTTGTAGTATAACTAGTTGTTGTAGTAGTAGTTGTTACAGTATAAGTAGTTGTTGTAGTATAAGTAGTTGTTGTAGTAGTAGTTGTTACAGTATAAGTAGTTGTTGTAGTAGTAGTTGTTTCAGTATAAGAAGTTGTTGTAGTAGTAGTTGTTGCAGTAGAAGTAGTTGTTGTAATAGTAGTTGTTACAGTATAAGTAGTTGTTGTAATAGTAGTTGTTACAGTATAAGTAGTTGTTGTACTAGTAGTTGTTGCAGTATAAGTTGTTGTAGTATAACTAGTTGTTGTAGTAGTAGTTGTTACAGTATAAGTAGTTGTTGTAATAGTAGTTGTTACAGTATAAGTTGTTGTTGTAGTAGTAGTTGTTGCAGTATAAGTTGTTGTAGTATAACTAGTTGTTGTAGTAGTAGTTGTTACAGTATAAGTAGTTGTTGTAATAGTAGTTGTTACAGTATAAGTAGTTGTTGTAATAGTAGTTGTTACAGTATAAGTAGTTGTTGTAGTAGTAGTTGTTGCAGTAGAAGTAGTTGTTGTAATAGTAGTTGTTACAGTATAAGTAGTTGTTGTAGTAGTAGTTGTTGCAGTATAAGTTGTTGTAGTATAACTAGTTGTTGTAGTAGTAGTTGTTACAGTAGAAGTAGTTGTTGTAGTAGTAGTTGTTACAGTATAAGTTGTTGTTGTAGTAGTAGTTGTTGCTGTATAAGTTGTTGTAGTATAACTAGTTGTTGTAATAGTAGTTGTTACAGTATAAGTAGTTGTTGTAGTAGTAGTTGTTGCAGTATAAGTTGTTGTAGTATAACTAGTTGTTGTAGTAGTAGTTGTTACAGTATAAGTAGTTGTTGTAGTAGTAGTTGTTGCAGTATAAGTTGTTGTTGTAGTAGTAGTTGTTGCAGTATAAGTTGTTGTAGTATAACTAGTTGTTGTAATAGTAGTTGTTACAGTATAAGTAGTTGTTGTAGTAGTAGTTGTTGCAGTATAAGTTGTTGTAGTATAACTAGTTGTTGTAGTAGTAGTTGTTACAGTATAAGTAGTTGTTGTAGTAGTAGTTGTTGCAGTATAAGTTGTTGTTGTAGTAGTAGTTGTTGCAGTATAAGTAGTTGTTGTAATAGTAGTTGTTGCAGTAGTAGTAGTTGTTGTAGTAGTAGTTGTTACAGTATAAGTAGTTGTTGTAATAGTAGTTCTTACAGTATAAGTAGTTGTTGTAATAGTAGTTGTTACAGTATAAGTAGTTGTTGTAGTAGTAGTTGTTACAGTATAAGTAGTTGTTGTAATAGTAGTTGTTACAGTATAAGTAGTTGTTGTAGTAGTAGTTGTTACAGTATAAGTAGTTGTTGTAATAGTAGTTCTTACAGTATAAGTCGTTGTTGTAATAGTAGTTGTTACAGTATAACTAGTTGTTGTAGTAGTAGTTGTTGCAGTATAAGTAGTTGTTGTAATAGTAGTTGTTACAGTATAAGTAGTTGTTGTAATAGTAGTTGTTACAGTATAAGTAGTTGTTGTAATAGTAGTTGTTGCAGTAGTAGTAGTTGTTGTAGTAGTAGTTGTTACAGTATAAGTAGTTGTTGTAATAGTAGTTCTTACAGTATAAGTAGTTGTTGTAATAGTAGTTGTTACAGTATAAGTAGTTGTTGTAGTAGTAGTTGTTACAGTATAAGTAGTTGTTGTAGTAGTAGTTGTTACAGTATAAGTAGTTGTTGTAATAGTAGTTGTTACAGTATAAGTAGTTGTTGTAGTAGTAGTTGTTACAGTATAAGTAGTTGTTGTAGTAGTAGTTGTTACAGTATAAGTAGTTGTTGTAATAGTAGTTGTTACAGTATAACTAGTTGTTGTAGTAGTAGTTGTTGCAGTATAAGTAGTTGTTGTAATAGTAGTTGTTACAGTATAAGTAGTTGTTGTAATAGTAGTTGTTACAGTATAACTAGTTGTTGTAGTAGTAGTTGTTGCAGTATAAGTAGTTGTTGTAATAGTAGTTGTTACAGTATAAGTAGTTGTTGTAATAGTAGTTGTTACAGTATAACTAGTTGTTGTAGTAGTAGTTGTTACAGTATAAGTAGTTGTTGTAGTAGTAGTTGTTACAGTATAACTAGTTGTTGTAATAGTAGTTGTTACAGTATAACTAGTTGTTGTAATAGTAGTTGTTACAGTATACCTAGTTGTTGTAATAGTAGTTGTTGCAGTATAAGTAGTTGTTGTAGTAGTAGTTGTTACAGTATAAGTAGTTGTTGTAATAGTAGTTGTTACAGTATAAGTAGTTGTTGTAGTAGTAGTTGTTACAGTATAAGTAGTTGTTGTAGTAGTAGTTGTTACAGTATAAGTAGTTGTTGTAATAGTAGTTGTTACAGTATAAGTAGTTGTTGTAGTAGTAGTTGTTACAGTATAAGTAGTTGTTGTAGTAGTAGTTGTTACAGTATAAGTAGTTGTTGTAATAGTAGTTGTTACAGTATAACTAGTTGTTGTAGTAGTAGTTGTTGCAGTATAAGTAGTTGTTGTAATAGTAGTTGTTACAGTATAAGTAGTTGTTGTAATAGTAGTTGTTACAGTATAACTAGTTGTTGTAGTAGTAGTTGTTGCAGTATAAGTAGTTGTTGTAATAGTAGTTGTTACAGTATAAGTAGTTGTTGTAATAGTAGTTGTTACAGTATAACTAGTTGTTGTAGTAGTAGTTGTTACAGTATAAGTAGTTGTTGTAGTAGTAGTTGTTACAGTATAAGTAGTTGTTGTAGTAGTAGTTGTTACAGTATAAGTAGTTGTTGTAGTAGTAGTTGTTACAGTATAAGTAGTTGTTGTAATAGTAGTTGTTGCAGTAGTAGTAGTTGTTGTAGTAGTAGTTGTTACAGTATAAGTAGTTGTTGTAATAGTAGTTGTTACAGTATAAGTAGTTGTTGTAGTAGTAGTTGTTACAGTATAAGTAGTTGTTGTAGTAGTAGTTGTTACAGTATAACTAGTTGTTGTAATAGTAGTTGTTACAGTATAACTAGTTGTTGTAATAGTAGTTGTTACAGTATACCTAGTTGTTGTAATAGTAGTTGTTGCAGTATAAGTAGTTGTTGTAGTAGTAGTTGTTACAGTATAAGTAGTTGTTGTAATAGTAGTTGTTACAGTATAAGTAGTTGTTGTAGTAGTAGTTGTTACAGTATAAGTAGTTGTTGTAATAGTAGTTGTTGCAGTATAAGTAGTTGTTGTAATAGTAGTTGTTACAGTATAAGTAGTTGTTGTAGTAGTAGTTGTTGCAGTATAAGTAATTGTTATACCCTGAACTCATTGAAAATGGGAATTCAGGGTATAATGGTTTTGTGAAAATGTATGTAACAGGCAGAAGGAGGTGTGGCAGACCCCTTGATCAGGGTGACGAGAAAAGTTTATATAGCCATGTCCGTCCGTCCGTCCGTCCGTCCGTATGTATGACCGCGTCGATTTCCGAAGATACAAAAGCTAGAGAGTTCATTCTTTTTGTGTTAGGTTCGTATATTGCACGCGCAGTACGAGTTTGTTTCAGAAATTCGATAACTTGTATATTTGCAAAGTTATCGATAACCGAATTTATCGGGAACCAGTTATAAAATTCTAGCTAATTCATCTTTAGAGTTAGAGTCTATAAGTCTTCTGTATATGTATAGATACTAATTTAATACAATTTCGGTTTTTGTCATATTTTGGATTCCGATCCCCACTTCGCCCCACCACCCCCAAATGTGAAAAAAATTCATTGCAGTTTGGTTTATTATATAGATATGAATATCATAATCATAATCTGAAGATATCAATACGATTGTCCATCTAGAAACAAAATTATTAATCATCAATTCCTCATCCAAACCAATGCGGCGCAGCAACAAAGGCAGCGCCGCAGCAAGACGCTTGCAATTGCATTGCAATGCTTACACGCATGCATACACACATACATGCATACAAGCGTAGATCAGCGTCTTTGTGTGCGCGTGGTTTTGCATGCGTGCAGAAACGAATCGAATAATTCTTGGAATATTATTCGTTCGAAGAAGGGCTCAGGGGATTTCGTAGTCGTGCAGTCTCTACAGCTTTCTTTCTTGTTTTTTAAATAGTTTGCATTTGCCATTTTTTTTTTGTTTTGACTTGATTTGACTCTGTTTCCTAAAAGGGAAAAAGAGTCTATTGGGTATGTGCAATGTCCGTCTTGCTGCCCGTCCGTCTGTCCGTATGAACGCAATATTGTTCGGCGCTATTAGAGCTAGAGACTTGAAATTTGGAACATATACTGCTATATGCTCCCGAATTATAAAGTTTTTCCCGATCAGTCCACTAGGGGCGTGGCAAATCGGAAAACTCTTTCGCCCATAGGCCAGAAATCATACTAGAATATAAGCTAGAGAGTTGCAATTTGGAATGTATACTCGCGGTGACAATCCAAGTTCAAAAAGCTATGGCGGATATATCTACGCCCATTGGGGGCGTGGAAAATCGGGAAAAACGTATCTTCTACATCGTTAATGCTAGAGGGCTGAAGTTTGGCATGTGGTCTAATGTTATGATTCTATGAAGATCGATCAAAAAAATTGTATGTCTACGCCCATTGGAAGCGCGGCAAATCGGACCTGAATATATGGTGATTTTTCAAATTGTGCTATATTTTGAAGACTATTGACACTAGAGACTTGCAATTTGGCATGTATACTCGTGTTGACAACCCAAGACCAATAAGCTATGGTAGATATATGTACGCCCACAGGGGGCGTGGCAAACCGCAAAAGTTTATATCTCCTACAGTTTTAGAGCTAGAAGCTTGAAAATTGGATGGTTGAGTTACTAATGTCATCCTCTATCGATGACCCAAAAATAATTTTTCAGCCTCTTTGGGGGCGTGGCATATCGAAAAATTCCCTGTAATTTTCGCATTTTTGGAATATAAGCAACCAAATTTTGCAGTTATGTTAGCCTCGGCCCTTTCTAAGAACTGGCCAAAAATTATGCGTCTACGCCCACTGGGGGCGTGGCAAATCGCCAACGAAGTTTGTTGTGGCCAACTGCTCATGCTTCATGCTTATAATAGCTCAGTAGTAATTGCTAAGATGGCAGAAAGCATTTTAACATAAATATAAAAATATTAATGAATTTAAAAAATTAAATTTATAAGTTTTCGATTAATAAACAAAAAGTTTCCAGCGGGACTCGAACCCAGGTCATTAAAAATAACAGCTGATCAGCAGCTTGGTGCGAAACAAAATAATGTTTACACACTTGGATGTGTATACACTTACAAACAGCTGTTTACACATGCGTACATATATATGTATATGCTTGCATAGAAAAACTGCTTGCCACGCAGCGTGGCAAATCGGAAAAGTTGTTTTAGTTTTTGCTTAAATGCACAATTCATATGCGTATGTTTATAAATTATTATCAATTGGCAGCATGCATTTTATAATATACAAATATAAACAAGTAAGAAGGCTCTAGTCGAGACGGCTCGACTACGAGATCCCCTGAACCCTGCAAAAAAAGTGATACTCTTCTTATTTACGATCGCATGAGCGCGAGCTCTGCTAACCGCGCAGTTGCTGCCGTGGCTTGGGGGTGGGTTGGGCTATACTTTGAACTCCTATAACTTCATTTCTAGATGGATGATCTTAATGAAATTTTCAGAGTAGATTAAGAATATCCAAATGTATCTATGTGCCAAATTGCAAGTCTCTAGTATTTGAAATGCGTTTTTTCGAAATTGGGGGCGAAGGGGGCGTGGCATCCAAAATCTGAAAATTACATAGTCTGCGTATTCATAATATCTATCTAAATATACAAATATGAAGTCATTCGCTAAAGCGGTGTAAAAGTTATGCCCGAAAAACATAAAAAATTGAAACGAATTTTCGATAATTTGGAAATGGGATGAGTTATCGAAAAAAACAAAATAAACTCGTACTGCGTAGCTAACATACGAGTGTTCATGTGAAATTTCAGCTCTCTAGCTTTTGTAGTTTCCGAAATCTCGACGTTCATACGGACGGACGGACGGACGGACGGACGGACGGACAGACGGACAGGGCTCAATCAACTTATTTTTTTATGCTGATCAAGAATATATATACTTTATGGGGTCTGCGACGTCTCCTTCTGCCTGTTACATACATTTTCACAAAACCATTATACCCTGAATTCCCATTTTCAATGGGTTCAGGGTATAAAAAAAATTGTAAAAAAATAATAATTTTTGAAAAAATGTTTTCTGCGGGATTCGAACCCACGCACCTAAGTATAGCTTGCATAGCGCTTAACACCAGCGCCAATGCCTTGATGTGGGCATTGTTAACTAAAACCAAATAAGCCATTGCTAGAGCGCATTTTGACAAAACTAAAGTAACGATCGAAAAATATACAATTCTTAGAATATTCTGGCATGCAAACTTTTGTATGCATACATAGAAAATTGTGTGTATACTCGTATACTGTGTACATGTGTAAATCTGTATGTACATATGTATGTATAGGAAAAACGTTTGTTGCTTGCCATGTACGTTTTCTAATTGCAGAAATATTTCGTTAATTAAATGTTTATTAAATAAATAAGATGCACCTATGGGAACAAAGTATTTGGCAGTTAGTTGCGCCTAACTGCAACGTTCTTACTTGTTTTATTTTTTTTTTTTGGCTTTTAAATATAATTTGTTCGTTCAAGGCAACAATTAAAATTATTTATTTACCCGCCGGAAGAATCATTTAGCATTTGCCATACACCAGCCAGCACCTGCACACTCCAGCCACACTCGAGCACCCGAACACCCGAACACTCACACTCAAACACTCACGCATAGCTATTACGCCTTGACTACGGCGTAACAGTTGCGTGAAGCATTACATGAGGGTTTTTCGCTACATAAACGACTACTAATTGAAATATTAACACCTGTAAGCGATGGCCATAACGAAGGTGACCCAAACGCAAAATGTCGCCGCAACTAACAAACACGGCCCCGATATCTCTCGTCTCTCGTCCGGACTGGGTGTGTGTGTGTGTGCGTGTGCATGTGTGCAATAAAACAAAATGGGCATAACAATTGGCTTACCACGATATGAGACCTCAAAAACATAAACAACCGCAAATGTTGCGTCAAGAACACGCAAGCCCGGGACTAAAAATAATATAAGAGCGAGCGGAACACGGTATTCCTGCGGCAGCCGTCGCAACATTTCCAAATTGCGCTCTACCCATTGCCACAATAAGTTATAAAATTGAAAATTGTTCTCAGTGCGGCGAGGCGCACTTTCTCGATGTTCTCCTAAACTGGAGATTACATAAAATGCACAAACACACACAGACACACACCCAAACACTCACACACGCTCCATTATAGAAAAAAAAAGAAAAACAAATGTAAAGCTTTGCTAGTTCTGTTTACTCAACGCTCGGCTAAACACATTTCGATAAATAGCCAGCGCCAAGAGTCTGCCGAGCGAAATGTCAGTTTTGTTTTACTTTTTCTTTCCCATTCCTAGCTCTGGGAAAACCGAAAAAAAAAATTGGGAAACAGTTTCACGTGCAATGTCCTTTTAGCTTTGAGCATATGTATATATATATATATACATATATATATATATACTCTTCGTTATTCTTGAGACTTGGAACTTTAAATCAAATAAAGGGGTTTAAATCAAATAATTTTAATGTAGCATTTCAAAAAATATATAGTTAAAACTAAATAATTTAAAAAAATTGAGAAATGGTCAAGAGAGTTTAACTAATACAAAGGACTAAACTAAAAGAAAGTTTTAAAACATTCATATTTTCATTTCATATTTTGGTAACTAAACCAACAAAAAATTATTTTTTTTAATTGATCTGACTGAGCAAAAACAATTAAAAAAAAAAATAATAATAATAATAATAATAATAACAATAATAATAATAAAAAAAAAAAAAAAAAAGTTAGAAGGCTCTAATCGAGATGACTTGACTACGAGATATTCTGCAAAAAAGAAGCTAATACTCTTCTTCTTTACGAAAGTATGAGCGTGAGCTCTGCTAACCGCGCAGTTGCTGCCGTGGCTTAAGGGTTGGTTGGGCTATACTTCGAACGCTTATAACTCCATTTCTAGATGGACGATCTTCATGAAATTTTCAGAGTAGATTAAGAGTGTCTGAATGTATCTATTGCAAGTTTCTAGTATTTGAAATGTGTTTTTTTGAAATTGTGAGAGAAGGGGGCGTAGCATTCCAAATCTGAATCTGAAATTAAGAAATCTGCATATCCATAATATCTATCTAAATATACAAATTTGAAGGCTCTAGCTAAAACGGTTTAGAACTTATGCTCAAAAAACTTGAAAAAGTAAATGAATTTTCGATTTTTTATCGATAATTTGGAAATGGGATGAGATATCGAAAAAAAAAAAACAAAACAAAACAAACTCGTACTGTACTAACATACAAGTGTTTCAGCTCTCCAGCTATTGTAGTTTCCGAAATCTCAACGTTCATACGGACAGACGGACGGACAGACAGGGCTCAATCAACTTATTTTTTTATGCTGATCAAGAATATATATACTTTATGGAGTCTGCCACGCCTCCTTCTGCCTGTTATATACCATTATACTCTGATTTCCCATTTTCAATGGGTTCAGGGTATAAAAAAACACACACACACACATACCGAATCGAAAGCAATTTGTCCATTTAAGCTTTGATGTCCTTGCAGACAAGCCCACTAAATCAATGCTATTCATATTTCACTCACTCACTCACTCACTCACTGCTTTTCGACTTCAGTCGTCCACCATCTGCTATTATTATATTATTGTATAATTGATACTATTATATATGTATATTTCGTTTTATATTATTATATTTTGATCACTTTACTTTAATGGCAGAAAATATGCCAAAGTTTACAAACGTATAAGTCATTTGCTCAATCATAAGTGTGCTATTGACGGCCAACTGCTAAATCAACGTCAACTGAAGTGCGGAAGGGCGTTAAGGAATTTACGACCATTCACAACAACGCCAAAACGATCAAGTATAAGAGACACACGACAATCTCGCTTGCCCGATGCTCCAATTACGAGTTTTAAATAAAAAGAGCTCAGCATACAGTTTTCTATCTCAGTATGATGAGGTAAGCATAAAGTGTTAAAGCTCGCGCACCAATATTAATGTAAGCTTGACTTAAACTCAAAACAGAGTAAGTACTTTAGTTAAGGTAATATAAGTTGGGAATGGGATACAATTCTTGAAATTAAATGAATTTTGATTTTTTTTTTTTTAATTTGAAAATCATTCAATTATCACATGAAAGTAAAAACTCTTAAAAAATAAGAAATAAAAATATTGTTAGGTACTTTTTAGGTTTTACAATCATATTTTGAAGTTTTACTCAAGTCTAGATTTGTCAATACATTTAAATAAATTTAAAAAATATAAATAAATACATGAAAATTAAAGCAATTATAGTTAAAATATGAGAGATCATAATATTTTAAATTCATTTTATTTTATGTTAATGTAATATTATTTGAATATTTAATGGAACAATTCTCAATTCGAATTAATACATGAAAAAGAAATATTTTATTTTAGAATTAAATTGAATTGTACTTTAAATTAATTACAAAATAAAATATGAGAGATCGCAATATATTTTATATCATTTCTATTTTTTTCTATATTCAATTATTTAATTTATTGATATTATTTGCTTTTCATATTTAAGATAGCCGTGGGATAGCAATGAAATAGTAAATGAAAATGGTAAATTTAATTTGATTAAATTTAATTACTTAGATCTCACATATTTTCATTTTCAATTAAATTACAAATAAAATACGTAAGTCTTTTAAATTATTGATTTCATTTTAATTATATTTCAAATCAATGATCAAAATATTTAATTTTAATTTAATTTGAAAAATTATATATTAATTTTTTATTTTTTATGATATTTAACTTGATTTTAAATTTAAAAAAATTGAGGACGAAGAATTTAATTTTTTATTTAATTTAACATTTAATTTGAATATCATTTAAGAATTATAGATCTCACAAATTTAGATTTAAAATCTAATGGAATTTCAGTTGATGCTAAATTTGATACGATTGTTTCCTTAAGCCCAAAACTCGTAAATTTAGCTTATGCTTAATTTGCATTTAGTTTTAACACTTAACACTTAACACAAACTCGTTTCGCCTAGATAAACGAATATATATAAACGAATATCTTCATCACAAACTAAATAGAGAGAAAATGCAATTTAGCTCGGCTCACCTCAGTTAAAAGAAAAAAGTTCTCTGATTCAACCGAAAGCAAATAAAATTTCTTATTAAATTCAGTTTATTAAGTCTTATGCTTTATCTGATGCAGCTTAATAAATCGGATTTATTATTAAATTTTGCTTTGTTTAAAATGAAATTGTTCAAATATTTTGACTTAATCACGTTTGTCTGCTTCATAAAATAGGCTAAGCTTACTTAAAAGTGTCCTTTAGGGATCAGCTCAAGACTTACTCCTGTTTTGTAAAAGTCCCGAACTGACTTTTCTATTCATTCAATTCAAAACTTATTTTCGATTCTCAGAAAATGTTTTCTATTAATTTGTATTGAATGGGAAATTGGCCTAGTTCCACTTGGTAAACACTTGAAAATCAATTCACTCGCAATATGTTTCTTTTCGAAATAAAAATATTTTAATTTCATTAAATTTTCATTTGAGAGCCATAGCGATTTTGAATCTGAGTTGCTTTGCATTGCACTTCGGCCCGCCGCATTCGAATGGCCAGCGATTAGTCAAATATTTCTCAGTTTGCCTTTTGTGCTCTGTTTTTTCTAACTTGCTAAGGCTCTGCTCCTTGCCATAACAATGCCAGCAGCCTTTGTACGTGTAAGTGTGTGTGTGTGTGTGTGTGTGTGTGTGCGTAATGATTGCAAATTAATGTGAATTAGCTTTTGATTTTACTCAAATTCCGGTAGACATTAGTGCTTTGCATTTTGTCATCGTCTCACATACCGAATATCAGGTGAACTAAGCCTATATTTTGGTCGAGTCGAGCTTCTCGGCATCTGCTGAAGTCTCAGTTTCTGTGATATCTTTGCAGTTTCATTTGCTGCTTTCAGTTACAATTATAAATCACTTGAAAAAAAAAAACCAACAACAACAAGAACAATAACAACAATAAGAATTCTTTTTCTATTTTGCTGCTGCACACTTTTCACTTGCAACAGGAGTCGCAGCGAAACTCACGTAGAAATTCACACGCGACGTAAACTTTGCCGCGACGGAAGAGGAGCGCGCTGGGCCATGGCGACCGCCTGTGTTGACGTTTCGAGCAAAACTGTTGCTTGATTTGGCCACGGAGCCGACACGGCGCCGAGTCCTCGCTAATCGTGCGGCTCGTGTGCTGTGTGCGCCTCGTGCCTGGTCGCGCGACTGGACGAGTCCTTATGCCACGCTCGGGCCGTCACTGTGGTCCATGACTAGCTCCCGTTGGCTGTGTGCCAATTATTGCGACCATTGGCTATGCTTCCGGCTTCGGAAAGTTGCCATCGGCGCCTGTTTCTATGCAACAGTTTTGTGCTCTTGACGCAGCCAAGAGCCGAAGCCGAAGCCGAAGTTGAGCCCCCGAAGTTACACCTCGCTCCCAATGCTCTTCAACTCGTGGTGAGTTCTTCGCACCGAAGCCGGCCAAGTTTTGTTTACATTTTGTGTTTACCTTCCAGCCGCCCGCCCAAGCACGCTGGAAGCACGCCATGCGATGCCGGCGTTGCACACCTCGCCACATTCACTCATCATATCGCAAGCTGAGCGTATTCTTCCTATTGCTTTGACTTTTAATTATGATTATGCTAATAATATTTTTATGCACAGGACAACTTAACATAGGTATGTAAATATCACTATTGAGAAACAAATGCTCAGGAATTCCTTTCGGCATGCCCCTGGAAAATTATAGGGAATACAGAGAATAGGATGGTTTATGAGCGTTTAATTGAGATTGTAATAAATATCCTTGGGTTTTCTATTTCTTTGTTTTTTCCCCAAAGAAACTATTTTATCGTATAAATTATTAATAAATGTCTAAGTAGAAAATACCTAGTTCTTAGTCCAAATTTTTATGGTTTATATTGCTTCTGTTGTGCTTGCTTTGACTAGCAGAAAAATAATTTCAAAGTCGAATTTGGTATTGCTTGGACAGAAATAGGCATAATAATAAAATGTCAAAATCAGGTAATATAGGGTTAGTCTTTTAGGAACATGTACATATTAATTATAATATTAAATTTTTAGAATTGTACTCTACTGTACTACTCTAAAGAAAATTGATAAGACTTAACACAAATCCAATTTTGTATTAATTTTATTTTAAATTTCTAGAACGCAGTTAGCTCTCAATAGTCTTATACTAATTCATTCCTTATTTATTCTAATATACAATAGCCTGTATGTCTTCAGCCTGTGTCATAATTGCATAGGAGCTATAGCTCCTCGATTTAAATGTATTACAGATGTTTTATATACATATATCCATATTCAAAATAAGGGTATAATAAGTAAAGTACTACAATTCATTTTTGAACTTCATCTATCCGTCTATCCGGCCACTGATTTAATTTTTTATCGATAATTAGGAAATGGGATGAGTTATCGAACAAAATAAATGTGATTTAGCTCTCTAGCTTCTGTAGTTACCGAAATCTCGACCTTCATATGGACGGACGGACAGACCGACTGACAGTCGGACAATGCTATATCAACTTCTTTTATTGTGCTGATTAAGAATATATATACTTTGAGGGGTCCCATTTTCAATGGGTTCAGGGTATAAAAATTGAAATCTCGACAGATCGTAAAGCCAAGTAAATAAGGTTTCCATTAATTTATCAAACTATCGAGAAACTACTGTATTTTATTGGCTATATAAGGGCTTATAAGGCTTATAAGGGCTACCCCACAAAATACTAATGTATAAAAAAATGCTTAATATAGCTTAAGTGTACGAAGATTTTATTGTTTTTTTTTTTTTTTTTTTATTGATAAATTTTATGCTAAGCAAAATATTGAAATTATTGTTGATTCGAAATTGTTGATAAAATATTAGTAAAATTAAATTTTTAATTTTTGCCCATCTTGCATCACTTATTCGTTGCCAAAGAAAAAAATCTTTGCTGTACGTAGACATTATTGGTCTACTGTATATTAAATCAAATATTATCAGCTGCCTGCTGCCTGTCACATACGCCCTTTCAAAGCCAATATACCCTGTTGAACCCTTCTCCAAATGGGTCAAATGCATTGCATTGGATTATTTACCTAGTGGCCAGTAAGTGCTCATTTGAAAATTGCGCAATTTAGTGGGCATTTTTTTGTGGTTTTGCTTTTTGTATTGACGTTGTCCCAAGACGTGATTCTGAATGATTGAAAAGTGGAGTTTTTATGGCCGACTGGCACGGCATATGGCATACACAATTAGTAGTAGTTGTGGGCGTGTTTGTTAGGCAGCGCAAGAGTGATTGAGAGCTGCTGCTGCTGCTGCTGTTGCTGCTGCTGCTGCTGTTGTTTGTTCAACGCAATTTTAATTAAATTGTTAGCATATCTTTTTGTGGTAGCATTAAATGGAACGATACGAGTATGCGCCAAGAGTTGCACAAACAACAGGTGCATAGAATGTCGATGGTTTTGCTGATTTAATACAAGCCGGTAAGTTATTTTAATTAATTTGATGCCGAGCTCTCTCAATTAAAATTGGAATTACAATCAAATCGAAATCGCTTCACAGTTGAAAAGCGTGACAAGCTTTCAAGAGCCAAAGAACGGCACCAGAGTGGGGCAGAGTGGCTGAGTGGGCGTGGCATTGCACCAGCAACATGAGGTGTCAGACGAACAGGCAAACCTTGCAGCTGCCAAAACTGATTTCGTTTATAAATTTACACAAATATCGATTAATATGTATCTAATTGCTTAAATTTAGTTTACTGCCAACAGCAATTGACTTTTGACTTCGATATAATTGTTTATAAATTACTAGTTAAATTATGCAGCAAAATGAAATTTTTTGGCGGTACGCATGAAGAGATTTCTTCTTTTTTTCCTCATTTGACCTGCCAAAAATACCCTAACTGAATGAACTCTGTGAAGTCGCTCTTCATATAAACAAAATGAGCTATAACAAGTCTCTGATTGGACTTGACTTGTATATCATAGATATCATTTTACAAATAGTGTGTCTCAGTGATGTGAGCTGGACATGAAATGAGATTCTGAATTATGGAGAAGTCTTTGCATTCGCAAGGGAAGAAAGTGCTGTGGCAGGAGTTCAAGTAAGTCTGCATATGGAAGGATGAAGAGTAGCAAAGGAAAGGGATTCTCATTATCATATAGAGAGAGTTGCATTATACCAAATCAAACTTGAATTGAAGTCCTTCATCTCTGTCATATTAACACAGCAACTGTTATTAACTCTATGAAACAGTTTGATCTAATACTGAATTCATTTCTCATTATCATAAAGAGAATTCATTTCAAACAAGAGTCCTGCCCGTTAGGGCATCTGAGCTTTGGCGTGCTGCTCGATTTCTGTTTTGTTTACGCAGCCGAAACGAGGTTACAATTACAAATAATTAACCCAGCTTAAAAATGAATTGCACGACTCTATGTGTGTGTGGGGGTGCATGGTGCATGGCCAGCGGGCAGGAGTCGGAGTAATTACATATTGCACATTGTTTTCAGCTATGTGGAATGTTATCTGTATTGTACACATTTGTAGCTGGCAAAAGTGTTGTCCGCCTGTGAAATATGTAAAATTAAATCGTCTGTGCGGCAGTGCTGCCTAGCAGACTAGACGCTGGCCAATTGCTCTCATTTCGCATATTTTATAATGTGCTCAATGTTGTGCGACGTGGTGTGAGGTCAGCTGACATTGCCTGGAGCCTAACCTTGTCATCTCCTAATGAGAGCCTGGCTAATCCCAGCAGCAGTTGGCTCTGAGCGCTGTTGTTTGTTTTGATTCATGTTTGCTTAAGGATATTTGTAAATGTTTGACAAGTGCGTGTTGATGAGACCAAGGGCCTAAACTAATTCAACGAGCTGACTCTTGTTGCTTGTATTGTTTTGGGTTTATTTTGATCCAAGTAACAGATAACTGAGTGCAACAACAATAATTATTCGCATCAGGAGCGATAACATTCAAATGCTTAAGGTTCTCTCTTGTCTCTTGCTCTTATGTTTTACTATTTGATTTGTCGCTGACTGCACTTCACATGCCGCCGCCTCCTGCTGCTGCTGCTGCTCCTGCTGCTGCTCCTGTTTCTGCTTCACGCTAACACTATTAGAGCTTCGAAGATGCCTCGCAGCTGATAATTATGACTGCTGCAATATATAAACGAAACTTTTTTGATTACTTCATGCTAGCGGCAGCTGCGCAGCTTTCACATTCATTCAGCAAGCCATAAAGTTCTTGCGGACCCCCACTTGCCCAGATACAACAAGCAAAACAAAAAGAAAACACAAAAAAACACAGAAAATAGGGGCTATTTTTAGCGTCCTGTAGGTTATATATCCTTCGCAGCATTGGGCTTACTCGTTCATGGCGTGAACACAGAATTTAGGCTTTGTGCAGCGAGCGTCTGTGTGAACTGAAATTATAGATGCTCGTACATTCCCCTGCCTCTTGAGAGCGCTGAAAAAATAAGCCAGGGTGCTGTAGTCGAACGATTCAGGCTGCATGACTCGTTCACTGTCCACAAATACTTAGTTGACTAATTTTTGGTGCAATTTAACTTAAATGGGTTGTTAATAGCACAATCTGATTGAATGGATTTAACGCTTATTGAACCAAAAAAATTTAAGAGAAAAACAAAACTTTAGAAGACATATAGACCCCAAAAAAAGAAGTAAAAAAACTGTCGAAAAAATTGTTGTCTAGCATTTGCCATTTTTATATACTTTTCATATTTTTCTTTTAGTTTGACAAATTTTCAGTTTCTAGTACGTTAAGAAATATCCTGTCTGTTAAAGTACTTTCCAATTGTCCACGCTCCCAGAGGCTGTATTAAGAAAATATGAATGCTTTATAAAATGAGAGTATCAATGAATATATGCTCAATGTTTTAGTCTATTTCTTCATTATCATCTAAATGATTTGAGTATAATATGAATAGGCGAAAGTACACCAACTAGAGGATTGCTCAATACCCTCAATAACTCTTTTAGTTTTGTGAATGATCGCACCAAATTTTGCTGCTTGATCACGACTTGAAGTTTGAAGCTTGAAGCTTGTAGCTCGAAGACATCATTCAATATGTTAACGCCAGCATAACATCCCATTCATAGTTCAAGGTAAGTCTTGGTAAAATGTTGATTTGAATTACGGACTTTGCTTTGCATGAAAAAATTAAATATGGATTTACACAATATACATATATTAAAATTTTGTTTTCATTGAAATTTGCACATATTTGAAGATCCTAAGTCTTCATTAGTTTTTACAACGTGTTTTCGAAAACAAATTTTTTCGAAGGCAATGTATCTTCTAATTGGGCACTCCCTATTAGGTAGTGATGGCATGATTAATCATATGATGTGCATTAATCAAATATTTGACTTCGAATTGCTATTTAATTGTGTCGTAAAACGGGGTTCAATTAATTGAAACATTAATCGATTAGTTGTTCAAATAATCGCATCACTAAGAAGCAACATTTGCGCGCAAATCGTAAGTTGAAAGTGAGAAAAAAATTTAATGTTTATAATGGCACCAACAACAAGTAAAATGTGGAAATATATTTTTATTCTTCAGCATTTAAAGCTGAAGCATATCAACGGGTTCGCGTCTCTCAGGTCTTTAGCCACCCAATGAAAATTTTGTTAGTTTTAAATGTGCATAGCTTTCCTTTAATCAAAGCCAATATGGCAAAGTCAATTGAGGAGATGATTCAATTGTTTGCCATCACTACTGCCTATAGAGCACCCTTATTTATTTGATTCATCTATTTGTTATTTTCTTATCATCAGTTTTTTAAAAAGATTATTCAAGTAAAATATAATAATAAAGTGTCCTAAAATAATTTACTACTCACAATTATATAGATAATTTATATGGTTAAAGTTCTAAATAGAATCATATATAAATATATCATTTACTTCTAACTACATTAGATGTAAGCTAAATCACTTTAGCGCTGGTGATGATAAATGACAACGAAATTAAATATTTTCATCTAGTATTGTAATCAGCAATTAAATACGTATTATCTCCCTCGGGCAAGTCCCGCAGCGCTTAAATAATTAACTATTTAAATGGATGTGTAAATATTTAAATAGAAATGGATATCTATTTAGTTAACTGTAACATTTATAACTTACAGTGCCTGCAATAGTTTTACAATTTTTCAATTAAACACGTAAGCGTGTTATCGCTGGGAGTGCCCGACTAGAGGACACTCTGCAATACCTAGAGAAGCCTCGAGATAACCTGAAGGCAGAACTGTAATTTTAATAAAAATTCATTATTTTGGTATACAAATTATTATGCCTAGCTTAAGCATAAACGATTTCCTTGGTTCCAGAAGATAGATGGATCCAGCTCCTGTCCAAGAATAATATATTTAGATATATAATATGTAAGCTCTGTCATGCTTTCATCAGCATGTGGCATTAAACTCTTATACCCCAAGCTTACTTAGGCTGCAGGGTATATTAATATGCGCATACGTTTACATATACATGGGAATATTTACGTACATAAATGCCAGCCGTAGTGGACAAAAATATTTTATTTTTAGATTACAATATAAATTATGGAATGATCGTTTCGTTTAAATTTTATTATTTTGAGCTGAAAAGTAGTGGAAACTATCAACATACAAATGGTGTTGAGGCAGCTTTGCCTCTCCCCCCGCTCTGTCTGGCAGAGTCTGTAGAATAATTGTTGCCAGGAATATAGTTGTACATTTTCAGTTTGCAAATATGCATAAATATTAATGCAAGTGTCTGTGTCTGCGTGTGTGTGTGTGTGTGTGTGTCTTTGTGTGTACTTTCAGATATGTGTACAAATTGAGTATGCTTGAAAAAATACGAGAATTCAACTGTCTGGCTTGGCTGCTGGCAAGGCAGGCCGAAAAATGTGTTTGCTTTTGCTCTAGCTAAAGTTGCTGTAGCTCTCCCACTCTCTCCCTTTCTCACTCCATCCCAACTTCAACTCTGCATGTGTGACTCATTAAGTTCATTTCGGCTACCCAACACACAGCCTAGCCAAGCAGAGTGGGCTGGGCTGGGTGAGCGGGGCAGGCTGTGCGGCCCAGAGGTTGGTTAAAAATTAAGACACATCCACACGGCTATTCGGACAAACACAATTAGGCCTTCTGCACACACGGGTCATATGTGTGGATGGAATATGCTCATGTCATTATGTATTGCCTCTCTATTGACATGCTGCCGTCGTCGTTAACGTCGTCGCCGCTGCAGCTGCCACCTTTGCTGCGGCTTGTGGCATATTTGAAATGCGGCGAGCCGCAAAAATGTTGACACTGACAAAGCTAACAGTTGATGTCTAAGTACATCGGCAGCATACAAAAAAAAAAACACAATTGGAAGCAATAGAATGAGGCAGAATGATGAAGCTAAGGCTGCAACAGCTATTCCTTATTAAATGTAAGTCTCTTTGGATATTTAACCTAAAAATGTAAAACTTAAAATGGCAATTAAAATTCTGGAAGATGATGTTCCATATCAAGGATCGAGGTGACTTGAATTCTGGTTGTCTTGGAAGAATTTGTGAAAACTCAATTGGTTAATTAGAAAAGTCATGAAATCGATATTGATCAGTGTGATTCAGGCAAGTGTAGAACTAATTCTAATATAACGAAATTAATTTCAAGCGTTCGATCCAGTCATAAATTATCAATCAAGCTGAGCTTATAAATAGCATAATTGGCAGTTTTATATCCTGAACCCATTGAAAATGGGAAATCAGATTATAATGGTTTTGTTAAATGCATATAACAAGCTGAAAAAGCGTGGAAAATCATCTATTCTTGATCAGAGCGAGAAGCTGATTCGATTTAGACCTGTCTGTCCATATGTGTGAACGCGTCGATCTCAAAAACTAGATGAGCTATCGTTATGTAATGTCCATATATTTCACGCTTTTCATTTCTCAAAATCGATAACTCTTCCCGTTTCAAAGTTATCAAAAGATCTGTATGGAAAATCAGTTTTAAAATTAAATCTCGTTCATCTTTTGAGATAGAGTCTCCAATTTTTTGCTTACAAATAAATTATTATTCAATACAATTTTGCTTATTTAATTAGATTTTGGATATTTCCAATTCATGCCCATCTCTCCAAATATGTAAAAAATGTATTTCAAATGCGAAAGACCTACGGTTTCTTTTGGCATATATATATATATGAATGTCATGTTTATAATCTAAAAATTTGATTATTAAAGAGTCCAACTACTTCCACGTATTACTTGATACTCATGAAGAAACGGAGCGTTTAATTCTTAGAATATATCAGGTCTTTGAAGGGTTCAGGGTCTATTCTAGTCGAGCAGTCTTGACTAGAGCTTTCTTATTTGTTTTTAATTTTTGTCTTTTTTTTTATGAATTTAAAGATATTTTTTAATATGCCAATGAATGTTATAGTCATATATCTATGTATATTATTATTATCCGCTGAACACATTTAATTTTGTTATACTTATACTTACGTACAAATATCATAAGTATTGAAAATGATCAATTATCTATACCACATCTCTGACAGTGTCATCTTGAACTCCTGCTTTTAATCAGGAAGAGAATCCACCAAAACGAGTGAGATAAAGACTTCACAATAAGGAACTATATTGTGCGAATATCAACAAGAAAATATCTAAAATGAAATATAATCATTCAGAAAGAATAATCTCTTTGACTTGCCTTTTCCAAAATTGCTGATGCAGTGATCAAGTCGAATACTTAAATTGTTGCAAAAGTGATGTGAACTCAGCAAAATTGTTTAAAATACCATGAGATATCGAATCGATATGTGCAGCACGGCAAACACTTGCACAGCTAACACACAAAGTATTTTCATGGCGTGTTTTTTGTGCGACAGGTGCCACAGCCCTAGGCGCTCTCTCGCCTGGATAGACAGTCAAGGAATCATGAACAAAAACATTGACACACGAGCTCATAAATGCTATTGCATATTCTAGCGTGTGCAAGTGTGCACGGCTCTCCAAAAAAGTTTGTATGCAAAAGAAGCCAACGCTGCGCAGTCCCCGCCAACAATGAAAATGTAAAACACAAACCGTGCGCACCAGGACGTGGCAAACTATTTAATTCTCGTGCAGCACTCTCCACTCGAAAGGCTATACAAATTCAACCGAAACTTTACGATTTACCTCTATGTCA